>JAUCMU010000097.1:4801799-4819055 GCA_032275025.1 Enteromius treurensis | reverse complement strand
TGGTGATTGTGATCAGGTGAGGAATCCAGGTGATGATGATGACTGAGACCGTGAATGACTGGAAAGGTGGAGTTTAGAGCAGAGTCTTTGCGTCAGTGAGGGTGGAGTTTGGAGTGGATGTGACACATATGGCTTTTGAGGAACTTTACTTTTTTACTTCTCTCAATATTTTATTCTTAGTTTAACCATAAAACTAAGAATTTTGAATAATTTTGAAATAGCATATAAATAATATGTAAGTCAGAAACTGCATCAAACAGAATAAAGTTTTAGTAAATATGAGCTCTATATTTTATTATATCATTCTGAGCCATAAAAGAATGATGTATCAAATATAAATATATTTAATGTTTGTATTTTATTAAAGATTTAATAAACTGTTCCATTTCAAAGATTTAGCATTTTTTTCTGACTATTGTTTTATATGTAAGTCAGAGTTAAAAGATGTTAACTTTTAGAGACATGTCTCAAGGCTCTGCATTCTTTTCCATTTTTCTTTGTTACCACTCACACGTTTTTGGTCACAGGAAGTCATTGTTTGTGACACAGCAGAATTGCTGTAAGTGTGAAAGAAACACACAAGTTTGCTGCTGCCAGCTTTGCTTACATACAGCTTAATTTATACTTCTGAGTCGAATCTACGCTGTAGCCTACGCAGAGAAGCACAAAAATATATAATTGTCGGTACAGGGAACTTTCTCTATAAGAACACACTCCATTGTAAAAATACATTGATGGCCTAAGACATGAAACGAGCAGTTTGTGTGACAAAAAAACTAACAGTTCTTTACCTCTTATACACCACCATGTCCAAATGATCTGAGGGTGCTCGTTTCGTGTCTTAGACCATCAATGTATTGGTACAATGGGGTATGGTTTTATTTGAAAGAAACATTATGGACGTGCCTCTGTATCTCTCTTCTTGGATGCAGTATGCAGTAGTGATAAAAGTTACTGTGCTATTTCCCAAAAGCTATTACAGCAGCATGATGCCTTATGCTGTGCTGGTCATTTATGCAGTTTATATGACTGTTTTATATCAAATTTATAAGGAAAGGTAAACAAACACTCGGCAACAGTCGGGCTCATCTCAGTCCTTTCGATGAAGAGGAATGTCTGAATCCCTGTGAAGAGGAGCTCTTCTATTTCAGGTATCATGTGTTTCTTGTCATGTGTTGCTATAGCAACTTGAAACCTGGCAACACAAAATTGCTCCGCTCATAAAGCACTTGACATTGAACAACAGATGACAAAATGTGCCTGAAACCGCACTAAGGTAATATGTGCTTAATGTAAGTGGGGATAAACTGAGAACAGAGATGATGAGAGTTTGAAATCATATTGTATTCTTAAAAGAGCGCCATTAGGATCGATCAATGGGGTTATTTTCAAAGACAAAGTCTTAGCCGTCCTACAGAAATGAGTGAAAGAGATGTTTCAAAGGCCTGTTATCAAAGCAAGCACACAAAATCTGTTAACCATTGCATCAGTCATTTTTGGAGGAAAGCATAAATTAAATCCTTTATATAAATAAAAAAGCCCTCTTTATTCGCAGGGGTTTATTAATAATTCATGGTGCCCAAGTGCATGTAGTTCTTTTTGAAATAATGCATCACATACGTCTCGTTTCCCTGAGCTCGACTCCCACTCATGCATCGTATTGTTCTAACTTTGTTTAAAACAGTGCATTTGTGTGTGGGTGGTTTGATATGAGGCCTGTCTCATTTGAATATACAGCAGTGCCTTTGCTCACTGAGTGGGGACCTTTTGTCTCTTTAACATTCAGCAGCATGGGTATTAGAGACAAACAGTATAAACCAGAGAATGGAGATATGAAACCATGGCAACAGCAGCTGGATGCAATTTGACCTGTGTGTTTCACAAAATACCATTTATGAAGTGAGTGTACAAAATTCTGATGGACAAAAGCCATTCAGGTAAGTGGTCAAATAATTACGAGAAGAAAAACACTTTACAATAGCTGTTTTCAGTTGGCTAATGCATTGTAGCTATTTTTCATTTACAGCATTTATTTAATGATCATTTTGACGTTCCACATTTCAATAACAAAAGGTTAATTACTGGTGAGTTTTAGAAAGGCATTTACACCACCTGTAAAGAATTACTTTAAAGGGAGGGATAGGGTAACACTTTGCAGTAAGGGTACATGAATTACTATGAATTCATGCATAAATTAATGCATGAATTATGCCTTACTTATGCAGCAATATCTCATGAATTGTGAGATCAGAGCCTTTCATTCATGACTTCATGGATGAACTACACAATAATTAAAACATTAACTAAGATGGGTACATCATCATGATTTATGATATATTAAGCATGATCATGATGTTTTCTTTTTTCACAAGAAAGAAATTAAAAGTCTTTACTGTCTACTTTGGACAAGTGTGTAGTATATAAATTGTCATGAATTTTGCATTAAATAGCATAAAACTAGATAAAACTTAAATTACTAAATGAATTAGCAAAAATCCACATGACCTCATTCATGCAACAGTCTATTAATGTGAGAACTAAAGTTTTTTTCATTTTATTTTTTATTAGTTATTAACCATGTTCATATAGTCTTCCAGGTGAATGAACACACCCCAACACTGGCCAATCACTGGCGATTGCGCCAGACTATAAGACTATGTGAACATGGTTAATAACTAATAATATTTTTTAAAACAACAACAGCA
Organism: Enteromius treurensis; assembly: GCA_032275025.1. NCBI lineage: Eukaryota > Metazoa > Chordata > Actinopteri > Cypriniformes > Cyprinidae > Enteromius > Enteromius treurensis. The sequence goes on along the minus strand of JAUCMU010000097.1, from coordinate 4,816,350 downwards.
GCAAAAAACATTAGTTCTAATGTGGAGTTTTGTAAATTCATTTAGTAATTCAAATAGGTTTATATGCGCAAAATAATGCAATTTTTATGCACAAATTCATGACAATATGTGTACTACAGTTCTTTTTTATCCAAAGTAGATAGTAAAGACTTTTCTTTCTTTCTTTGTTAACAAAGAAAACATAATTATCATATGTAAATAAATTATAAATCATTAATTAAACATCTTAGTTAATGTCTTAATGTGTAGTTCATCCATGAAGTCATGAATGAAAGACTTAATTCATGAGATATTAATGCATGAAGTAAGGTGTAAGTCATGCATTAATTCATAGTAATTCATGTACCCTTACCGCAAAGTGTTACCAGGGAGGGTTTAGAAAATTCTGTCTTTAATTACTCATGCTTATATCATTTAGTGATGTTCATTAGTCCCTTGTTTGTCCTGAGCAGTTAAACCACCTGCCAGAAAAATTCTTTGAGTCCCACAAATTCTTTTGTGTGTATTTGAACCCTATCCAAACAATGACTGTATGCTTTTGATCCATCTTTTTACATGGAGGACAACTGGGGACTCATGTGCAACTATTATAGAAGATTAAATGCTTTAATACTGAAAAATGCTTTAACAGCCAGGGGGTGGAAACTTTTGAACAGACTAAAGATTTTGTCTTATTTTGCCTAAATATATTATTTTGCCCTTGAGAATTTACAGAAATTTTTTTTTTATTATGGTTATTATTATTTTTGGTATTTCCTTGTCAAATCTGACTTGAAAGTGAACTTAGATCAGTGAAAGGTTATTTTCCAATTAACAGGAATGAGGAACTTTCAACTTGCTTGGTTGTTCCCATGATGCAAGTGAAAGATAAGGCAGCAAAGAAAATCAATTAAAGTCAGTTCTAATCTCAGAGAAAAACAACTACAACAGGGTGTATTTCAAGTGTGGTGACACATCTTCTCATCCTATCAGTAACTGATTGCATAAATTATCATTTTCAGAGCTGTCAAAACTAAAATAGTACAAATAGCATCCTGCATAATGCTCAGCATTGTTTAAAGGCAGGTTTCCTTTTATCTAATACTTGTCAGTTAACAGCTTCATAGTGTGCATAGTTTTAATGTCACAAACAAGGCTAGCTCTTGAATGATTTAGTTACAGCTTGCTAGAGCATTCCAGTCCTGATAGCCTAAAGGGCACATACTTTATCTGTTAGCTAACTTCCAGCATAAGCATCTCACAAGCAGGTAATTCAAGGACGTGTGATGGGGACTGAACCTGAACCTTTGTGTCCTGTGCTTTGTGGTAGTGATTTTAATGTAAAACAAAAACCTACCCACAATTCCACAAAATCTCTGTGTTGTCTCATTGCAATCTCTGGTAATAGGTGAAAGAAAAAAACAAGAAAGGCCAGAAGCTATGAAGTACCTTGCAGACATTTTCAGCGCCTCTGTCTTCTGAACTTCAATGCTGGCCATTAGATCTGTATAAAGCTCCTGATTCAGAGCAGGTCATTACATTAAGGAAACTTTAGAATGTTTTTACTGCACCACAAGGGCACCATAGAAGGGCACAAGACATTAAAGTTGTTGGGATTAGAGTGTGTGCGGGTGTGTGTGTGTGTGTGTGTGTGTGTGTGTGTGTGTGTGTCTGAGTTTTATGAGGCCATTTTGGATCTTATTAGAGGTTCGGTCTTGTGTTTCTTCCCATGAGAACAAGGTCTTTCCCTTTAAACACTAATATGTTGCTGTGTAAACTGTGGCGTTGTCAGTATGGATGAATGCCGAGTATTCCCCTGAACTCTTTATTAAAAACATGCTAATGCCTTGAATTAGAGCTAACTAAACATTTGCTAATAATCTTGATATCAGCATGCACACACACACTTTCTATCTTGATATTACCTGCTAACTTGGCTTCTCACCTTTCCATTTATTGACTAAAACCAGGCATGCGTATCAAACCTGTGTGTGTTTGAGTTGTTGAAAAGGTTAAAAAAGGTGGAGATCAAGAGCAGATAGAATGTGTTTGTTAGCCAGTGCATGCTATTATCTTGACCTTCAACCTCTTCTTGCTCAGTGTACCTGTTAATTAGGCTTTGTAAAAGAACACAGATTAAAACATGCAAAGCACTAGTAAGAAGACACACCTCCTGCTCCAGGAACGCAAGTGTGTGTGTGTGTGTGTGTGTTTGTAACAGAGGGCTTGGATTGTTTTGAAATAAATGAAGAACTTTGAGATTTGTAAAACCTATGTATATCCAACTATATATTTTTATACTTTATTTTCCATTTATTGGCAATTCTGCATATCCAGCTGTTTTCCCGATTTATATGGTAATCAGAATATATGTGCATTTAAAATATGCATTAATCCTAAGGCAGACGTATTTGAGAATAACTTTAGTGATTAATACATTGTTTAAAACATTATATCATGCAAACAAGCAAAAGTGTTACAGAAAAATATTTTTATGTTAAAGACTAATTTGTTGTTGTCGTGGTATAAACACACACATATGCAGAGGAGACTTGACATTTTAATTTGTGGCTATTACTGCTGTAATAATATCCGCAATGACAGATATGTGTAAGGTAGTGTTGAGCCTGTCAGTCTTTTTATTATTAATAGAAAATGTGCTGACAGGATGGTCTCTGCAGTAACCAGTGCGTTTGCAGGTGTTTTAATAAAGGCCAGGGCAGTGATTGACCTCAGATAGTATTTTTATGTTTAGATCTTTAAGAAGTTTGGAATCGTATAAAATAATTGAAGTTTATTAATTTTTGTGTGCATTAAGTTCAAAATGTAGTGTGAAGAAAAAAATGTCATTGATTGCAGACGTGATTTTTGTGTAGGCGTCCATGAAGAATGTGTTGAGATGAAGTGAGTAGTTGTTTGTTTTCTGTAATCATGCGGTTTAGTTTTCTAGAAAGGTAAATAGGCTTTACTTATCAGATTTGTCCCTCACTGATTTCATCAGAAGGTGTTTATAACAGGAAGAGTAATCTTTGCTTCTGTGTGACCTTTTACTTGAGTTTGTGAAGCTGCAGAGGTACAATCATAAATATGAAGGACAGAGCAAAGCTGGGGCAAAGATATATGTATATATATATATATATATATATATATATATATATATATATATGTGTGTGTATATATAGCTCCATTGCTCCATCCTTCATTTTTGTACACACAAGAACACACACACATGTATGATGACAGAAATCATGTAAGCAAATGTAAAGCGGTAATCCCTTTAACAGAATGGTAAGATCTTAAAATAGGACAAGAAAAAAAAACATTGATAAGGTTCACGCTAAGACACACATACATATGTAGCTGGTGAAAGTCAAGGTTGACTGAGGACAGAGAGACAGAAAGCTATCTGATTTTATGCTGATGTGTCTTGTCTTTTGATACGGTTCTTCTGAAGTGTTTGTAAACCCGAGCGAGTGGAGAGCTGCGATAAAGTGTAAATGAAAAGCTGAAACAGGCTTGGCAAATAAAACAGATTTATCTTGAAATCAGAGGCTCATATATCCCAGCTGACTCATCCTCGGAAAATGTCTCTCTGTCTCACATCACTCATGCCCTCACACACACACACACAAAACTCACACTCATACACTCAAAAAGAATATTAAATGCCCTCCAATGCTGACATTTAAAAGTATTGAATTCTGCAAAGGACAACTGAGTTTCATATATATACCCAACCTATATGTGCCATGTAGATAATAGGACAGTGGAATATTGTGTTTAGGTGTGAGATAAATAGCAGCTGTGGCAATGTGATCTCATAAAGACTGAATTTATGATTTTATCTCTAAGACCAGACAGGGCTAAAGGGGTGAGCTTACAGCCTCTTGCTTAGATTGACGATATACACTGGGGTCCAAAAGTCTGGAAATAAGGGCTTTAAAATCAATTTTTTTGAAATCTAAATAAATAAAATGAAATAAAAAGAGCCCATAATATTGTATTATTGCAATTTTATATTTACTATTACATATACCTAAAGACTCACAGTTTAGTCCAAGGAAAAGAAATCGTACTTACTGATCAAAAACAGACAACAGTTTAAAAGAGTATCTAAAGTAACATTAACATAGTAAGTGTTAGAAACAGCCCGGCTTTTCATAATGAATGTTGATGCATTAGGAGCAGGTTTTGCTGGCCAGTTGGTACTTTCTGTATTCTCCCCACATTTGACTGCAGGCGAGACTACCATTGAGAATCATCAAACAAAAACCCAAATATGCAGCTTAGTGTGATGCGGATAAGAATGTTGTTTGAAATAAGCTCAAACACAAAGGAGTAGGTAAGGAAACCTCAGAGGAAGAGAAAGAGACGACACCCTCCCTGACTAATGGAACAGTCACTGGAGCATGAAGGTAAAAGCAGAGCGCATATTGTATAAGACCGATAGAATTATCCTGCCACAACAAACACAATGTGAGAATGAACTCATGAATTGGAGATGGTCATGACTACATGACTGGGGGAGATGTTAAAAATAAGAAAAGGTCAGGTTTTTCCCTCGGTGAGAACAGCGAAGACGTCTCGTGTGTGTGTTAGCACATGATGTTTTCACAGGGTCATGAACAGGTATTTCTGGCGAGATATAATGTAGCAGACATCTTTTTCTTTGTGAAACAATTATGCTATCAGGTGGTTAAGGTTTATGACTGCGAAAATAATATTTCTCTATTTATGGCTGTCCAGAATTAGCTGTGTTTTTTTGTTTGTTTTTTTGCGAGAAACATATTGTAGACCTTTGTCACTAAAATTTCATTCTACCTCAAAAACATATTTGGTAACACCTTAGAAAAGGTAACACTTGTTAACTATTAACTATGACTTTTCCCTCAAAAATTTGCTTTTATTAATAGTTTTTAAAGTAGTTGTTAGGTAAGGTTTAGGTATTGGGTAGGATTAGGGCTGTAGAATAAGGTTGTGTAAAATAAGGCATTAATATGTGCTTCATTAGCACTAATAAATGGATAATATTGTAATATGCATGTGAATAAGCAACTACTATGTGTAACAGTAAAATAAAGTGTTACCAGTTTGGTATTTTTCATATTTCAGTTTGAGATAGCTGCTAGTGAAGGTTTTTTTTAAATCTGGAAATAAACCCAGATTTGAAAATGAAAAGGAAATATTAGTAACACATTAGTACCAATTAGGTATCAAGCGTGTTACTAGCATGTTGGCTGTTTATTAGAATTTATAAAGCTTCAAGATCATATTTTTTATCCCTTAATCCTACTGTACCTCACACCCACAGACAAAAATCTAAATCGTTTTCTGGACCTCACTTTATTTCTTTAATAATAAATGATCTTTTGAAAGAAAGAAATACTTTCATTAACCAAGAACACATGAGATTGATCAAAAGTTACAATGTCTAATAGGGATGTAACAGTATTGTAAATACCGTCGTACAGCAATATCAAATTATTTCGATAATACCGGGGTCGAATGACTCGATAAAACGATAGGTCTTCTGAGAAAAGTTTGTTGAGGCGAATGGAGCGAACGGGAGGTAGCGGGAACTACAATTCCCATCAGCCCAGGCGTGCCCATCATTCTTTGCAGTCTGTTGTCAATACAGATCAGTGTGGCCAACTTAGCAACTTTGTCTGTATAATTAGCGACTATTCAGACCCCATTGGCGACATTTTTCCCTAAAAGCGCCTAGCGACAGATCTAGAGACTTCTTGGAGAAACCTCAGCGAGTCTCCGGTACTGCGGCGCTAGCGCGAGCCCTTTTTTCTCTCGGCGCGCACTCACACCTCTCTCTGCGTCTGTTCTGTTCAGCGACCGGCTGAGAGGAGCAGAGCAGAGTTTTCAGTTAAAATAGATATTATGTTGCTTCTAACTCTATTTTACACGCAAATCACAGCATACCCATTGTCTGTATCTTGTGTACTTGGTTTCATTATTATGAATTAAAAATATAATTATATAATTATAAAACGATTATTAATAAGGATTTGAATGTCTAATGTTACAAAAGATTTCCTGTCTAAATGAATGGTTACAATGCATCATGTACCATGGTTTGAGGAACATTCTTTTGCTGCCATCATTCATAATCAGGATGTCATTTCTAGGCAACTTCAAAAAGATTAGTCATGTCTTTTACAGCTCATGTTCAAAAGTCAAGCAACTCTTCTGTATTTCTAGTAGATCCTGAGCCAGCATGATACTTTTTATGAATTCGTTTGAGCTATAAAAATTTCAGCCCAATGTAATTGAAAACTTGATTTTAATTGCTGCCTTAAATTTTCAAGTAAAATCAAAGTTATGTCCTGCAGTGAAAGTTCATTGCGTTTTAACGACCACTTTGAGTTTAATTACTGATTAATAAAATCAAGCTGAAACTGAAAACTCCTGACAAGTTAAATAGCCTCAGGAGTTTGCAGAGTCTGTATTGAATAGGACGAGAGCTAAAATTCATTATTTGATTATACATAAGAAATCACATAAAAGTTAAGTAAAATGAAATGATAGTTTTTTAATATATATTTATTATAATTAAATATACTTTTTTATATTTATTAAATTATAATTATATAGGCATGATATAAAATATTTTCAAAATGAGCTCATTGTGCAGCCTTTGCCCCCCCTTAAATTTAGGAAAGATGTCAACAGTCGGTTTGTTAGTGTCCTTATGTGTGTTTATCTTATAATTACCTTCTCCACTAAACTTAAATGCAAAAATGTTTCATAACTGCGTGAATTGTCAGCATTAATGTAGTGTGATGCTATCGGTTGATATCAGCTGTTGTTCTCGCTGTTGAAAATAAGATACTGCATGGAGAGCTGCCAAACACACAGCAGGGCAAATACTGCGTTCTAATCTCAGGTGTACTTTAACGTTGTAATCGACACATACCATCCATTACCAGTCACAGCAAGTGTGTCCACCTAAATCCAACCTTCAGAGTCCTCGCTTTGTGCTGGGACTCATAATTGTCCCTATCCCGTTTGTGTGTGTGTGTGATTGACAGTCCTCTGACTAAACGGCCCTGTGCCACCCTGTGCTCCCCGCGGGCTGCGATTCGCTCATTAAGCGCGCGTGTGTGACAGGCTGGCGGTGATCTACTGCTCTGGGCTGCCTGGCCCATGGCGCCTGGAGATTTATAGAGTCATAAAAGTACCCTCAGCTCCCCCCGCTACCTGAAGAGAAAAATAGAGGAGTCAGAGAGAAAAATGAGGGATGTCAATGACAAGAAGTTCGAGAAAGGAAGTTAGGGAAACCTTAAAAAGGAACAAGTCAGTGCTCAAATTTATAGTTTATTTTCAAGTGCACATGACACATCAAGCTGACAGAGTACTGAACTCAAAACGCCCTCAGAAATGCTCCTTCATAAGCGCTGTTGTGTGTGAGTGTGTGTTCATTGGTGGAGGTGACCGTCAGGCCCCTCTAATTGCACAGGACACTTTCTCCTTCTCTCATCTTTTCTTCATGAAGGCAAAGGTCCAAATGTACAGGTGTGATGCTGCATGCATTGATTGATGGACAAAGGAACATCGTTATAGCAAAAAAGGAGGAGAGGGGATCAGACACGCAACCCCGTCATGCTCTTTTCACCCATGAGCCAACTTGATGAAACAAAGGAAGTACAACAGACAGAGAGTAGTCATTTTCTATACTTGGTTTTGAATGTCAGCACTGTCAAATTGTTTGCACGTTCACTCACCCATGAAATTGCACCACTGATGGTTGTCGGCTCACTGAAAAGATAAAGAAAAGGAAAATAATTTAACATTTCTTTGAGTACATGCAAGTGTACCAAATAATTATTGTTAATTGAAGTAATAACACTCCCATTTTTTAAGGAGCCAAGTTACATGACGTTGATTTGGGCAAACAAGTTTTTCAAAAAGGACCTTTGGTTCACTGCGTAACACAGCTTTAAGTGAAAGAACACATTATGCAATGTTTAAAAGCTGAAAGTGCACTGCCTATGAAGTTAATGTCTCTCAAAAGAATGAGTCGACTCAGAATCATTGAAACTTGTCGTTTTTAAAACAAGTCCCAAGCCCTTTCATGTTGACGTTAGCATTGCTGGTGTGAATGAAAAAGCAAATTAATTCTGTGCCACTAGATGCCACTTTTGGCATTTGTTAAACAAATCGTTAGAGAGTAAGCAAATAAGGTAAAAAAAAAAAGCATATTATAAGAAAATGTAAGCGTTTTTGACCTTGCATGCATGTCAACCTGTTGTTTTAGACTCACAAAACTAAAGTATGTAATATGTTTTTGTAAAATTTCATAACCCATAATGTATTTATTGAGAAATGTATAATGAAGGATTATGGCAAACTGTGGAGCTGATAGTCTTGTGAGCAGCACTCTGGTACATTTATATTTATGCGTTTAGCAGATGCTTTTATCCAAAAGCAAATTACAAATGAGGAACAGATATTTGATATACATGTTTAAAACAAAATGCCATGTTTATTAGACAACTGGATTCGGAAGCAAGCTACAGAAGAGGACATATGCAAAGAGGATTTTTCTATTCGTTTTATTTTTTTAGGAAAATAAGTGCATTGGTTTGAGGTGGTTAAGTACTTACGAAGAGGTTTTTCTTCGGCTGCCTTTAAAAGATGTTCTGGTGGCGTTGACAGCACATTCCACCAGAGAGGAACAGAGAGGGTAAAGGTTTTGGAGAGTGACTTTTGCCTCGTTGTGAAAGAACAACAATGCGTCATGTGTTCCATGGCCTGAGCCGGAGAGAGGGAGTGTAAAATTCTAGGGTGAATTGGGATAGGGAGGCTCTTCTTTAGTGGCAGTCCTGAAAACCAGCGTCAAAACCACAAATTGGATTCTGGCCACAACTGGGAGCCAGTGTAGTGAGATCAGAAGGGGTGTTATATGGATTCTCTTTGGTTGATTGAAGAGCAGATGTGCTCCTGCGTTCTGGATCATCTGCAAAAGCTTAGCTGAGCTGGTTCAAAGGCCGGCCCGTTGCGATAGTCCAATGTTTAAATTACACATCGCATGGTTGTGGTTTAGCTGACCTGAGTTGGAGTCTTGACTTGTTGTCCTTTCCAATTCTGTCCATCTCTCCTTCCACTTCATTTCCTGTCAAGGACAAATGCATCACCCCTCTTATGTGTTATTATATGCACCCATCGAGTCCCTCAAATACTAATAGGCATCAGAAAATCCAACATGTTAGTGATCAACAAGCCAAAAACACTTGATTTGAATCACAAACAGATTCTGAATAAACAAGCCAACTGAAACTCCAAAGCTTAACCTTACGCATGCAACAGCATTCATTGTCAGCATTTCCTACTAGAATTTTAATGATCAGTAACACCAGACGTTTTGCCAAATGATTCGGCACCACGCTGGTGGAAAATTCCCTAGTAGCCAAGTGTGTGTAGCAAACCCTCAAGAACAAGTATTAAAAAAAGTCAGTACATAGCAGATGTGAGTGTTTTCCAAAGTTTCCCTCTTAAAGTGTTTTTGTTTCACAAGCAATGAGTCATGCAATAAAAAAAAAATGTTATTGAGCCTCCAACACCTCTGAGCTCTTTCCACAGTAAAACACACACACATACATGACAGATGGCAGGCACTTGACAAAGACTTCTGTTTTGAGGCCACTTGCTTTAATTAATACTTGCACTAGACTCTGAGCATTGGCATTAGGGTTCAGAATTTGTCGCTCAGCATCGCTGGTTTAGACTAGATGAGAAACAAAAGGAACAGGAATTAAAAAAAATAAAAAAAGACAAACGCACCAGAAAAGTGTTAACAAAATGTCCTGTTATCATGTTGACATTTTAAGATTTTTCTTTATTTGTTTTCTGAAGGAGGTTGTTAATAATCCTGTCCTTTTCTAAGGTTGAAAATCATCAAATTCTTATTTTCAGTCCTCCCTTAAACCGCTGATATTTCCATATTAAAAATGGCCCTCAGCAGTCCTGGAGTCGTATTTGCTGACATGTGAGAGAAGTCCTGTCCTGTGCTCCCTAGAGCCTACCATAAAAGTCTACATACAGTATATTTCTAATTAAAGAAAGAACATCTGTGTGAGCAAAGACTGCGTTGCACTACAAGTCAATAAACTTTTGGTTAGGTTGAGACTGATCAAATTTAGGATGGTTTCTGTGCAACATTTTATAAATGAGGCCTGTGATGTTTAACGTCACCCTGCTTAAAGTGTGTTTAATTTAAAGTTACATAAAGTATGATATTTACACATTCAAGGACAGGCCTTGGTTTATTTAAAGCGTACACTACTAACGTTGACCAGATGCTGTATTTGGATCACTGTGTTTATTTTCAGTTGATGCTGCACCAGTTCCGTCTATCATTTCCGTTTGTGATCACTCTGTGCGACTCCTCTGGGATATATTAGAAGTAACTCACTTATCTCAGCAGTTTACCCAAATGTACAACTTCAGAATGCTAGCGGGGAAGCCTGGGGCTACACTTCTAAGAACTTTCTTTCTCTGTATTGCATTAAAACATTATAGGAAGAGGTATAGCAAGAACCATGTGTAACATTTAAAGCACTTTCTCTCTTTCATTTTACATATATATATATATATATGTATATATATATATGTGTGTGTGTGTGTGTGTGTGTGTGTGTGTGTGTGTATCTATGTATATAGTTTTGTTGCCAGTTATGAACAAAAAAGGGTGGCGTTTGGGTACAACTTCTGTTTGAGTTATGATGTACAAGTACTGCATTCTCCTTGCAAATGAAGATAAATCCATTGCAGTTTGAACTATGTTACTGGGCCTTGGGTTGTTGAAAAGAAATCAATGAAATGACTATTCTGCATCTCTACCTATGTGTGTGGGAGAAAAAGACAGACTTCAGTAGACATTGCTGCCTTGGCAATACAAATGTACCATCTTTTGCCATGCCAATAAGTCATGTTGAACATGAAAATAAGAGAAAGAGAAATGGATGTATTATAACATATTGATTTGCATAGCTGATTAATGGTACCTCATGGGTTGTTCATTAGTCAAGGCTTGATGTGAATTAATGTGAATTTTGTTACATGCCCTTCATGCATTGATTCTGTATTAATCTTAAGTATTAGCTTTAGAATACAGATCATGCAATGCAAACAGTTTGTAAGTGCATCTGTGCGCATATATAGTATGTGCTCATTTGTCATTTCAAAATGTAAATTTATGGGAAGATTGTTGCGGCTTGCAAGAACATTCACGTAGACGTTTGAGCATGCAAATTGTTTTGTATGCATGTAATCTTAGGTCACAGTGCTTGTGTATGTGTTCAGTGTCTTACAAGCAGACTTAATTTACCACTTTCCATTAAGAAGCCTCCAGACTTGCTGTGCTCAGCATGATCTTGAAAGGAGCCTGGCCTGCATATCTGATCATGCTGAGTTAGTTATCTGAAGTACTCTAAACCACCTTGCAGAGGTTTGTCCAGGACTGTACCAGCCTTGGCCAACAGTGGGCTTGAATTTAAAGCGTTGCAATAGTGTTTGAGTTGGCATACGAAACACCAGAACTTGTCCAATTTTAACAGATTCTGTTACGCCCTCATAACCACCGAAGGAGGAACAAAGGGTCTGTATTTGTTTTTTTGCACATATTTCGAGTGAAGGCCTATTCACAAATGTTTGGCACAAAAACATGCATGAGATTTAAAAAGTAAAAAAAAGAAAAGAAAAAAGGCAACTCTGAAGTCTCTCACTGAAAAGATTAGCCTTTTTTCATTTTACTAATGACTAAGTGAACATGTAAGCAATATTGCAAAATGTCCATTGTTCTGAAAATCAGATAATATTCAGACCAACAGCATCACTGCAATGTTTATTGACTGTTGCATAAAAACCAAACATTCAAGTAATAGCTTTTTTAGCACATTTTTTTTCACAATAGTTTTGTGCGTTACTTTGTTTGGAACTGTTTTCATTGGTGGAGCAAAACAAAATAAAAGCAGAATCAAATGTCGCCAAGCAACACACAGTAGGGATGAATAAATCAGTAGTATAAATGAATCATATGAGCGAATGAATTATACTTACTTCACTCCTGAACGAATCAATGTCTTAGAATAAATCATTTGAATGAATGATTTAATGAATCACTTAAAAAGTCTGTCACTTGTCGCCACCTACTGGTCTAATAATGTAACTTGCACCAAAAATGCACAGCTATATACAATAAACAAAGATAAGCAGAACTAGTTCAATAGTGGAAAGTCAGAGTCCTGCAACGTTCAGCCAATCAGAATTGTTATATAAAATATAATTATATTACACGTAACTGCAAGACGAATCGTTTTCAATGATTTAATCATCCAGTATTAGTTTGTAAAATGTATATAAAATTCGAAATGCCACTGTCAGCAGCAATTACCATGTGATCATTATGCATTCTCATCATCCAGAGGATTTATTAACAGCCAGCTGCAGTTCCTGGATTACACACGGCTGATGTGGTGAGTGGGTTATCTGGGGAGCTGTAATGTTTTACAGCTGCAATCTTTGTGGATCGCCGAGTTCATAAGCGATATTAGGCATTTGCTTGGAGGTCACACACAGCAGGGTGTCAATGACTGATGCTTAGTTTAAAAGCTGACAATAATGACAGATTGCGTGTGTCCACAAAGTCACTTTCTTAAGCTAAATTATATATAATCACATAATTTACACCGCTTTGGCCTTTTCTTTGGTTGCTTGGTTGTTGTTGTTTTTAATTCTTGACACTCATACCGATAGTTTTTCTACACAGTGAGGGGTCTCTGTGTTTGCTCTTTGTTCATGTTATGTAGCTGTGCTCATAATCTGATGATTTATGAGGAGCTAATAGTTCAAGAATCAAAAAGAAACACTTTTATGCAACAGAAATATGTTAATGCTTTTTGGGTGATATTGCTGCTCTTTAGTTCCACAAATATAAAGTTACACATTAGTTGCAAAATCTAATCATAATATAATTTAAAAAATACCATTATACATAATGTATGTGACCCTGGAGCACATAACCAGTAATAAGTAGCACATGTATATTCAACAATACATTGTATGGATAGAAAAAATTATTTTATGCCAAAAATAAATAAGTAAAGATAATGTTCAATTAATATATTTAGTAAATTAACTACCATAAATATATCAAAACTTCATTTTTGATTATACATTCATAAGAACTTAATTTGGACAAATTTAAAGGCAATTTTTTCAATATTTCGATTATTTTGCACCCTAAGATATCTAAGATATCAAATATTGTCCTGTCCTAACAACACATAAATTAAAAGCTTCTTTATTCAGCTTACAGATTAAAAAAATACCATTATGAGTGGTTTTGTGGGTCACAGGTAGTCATATTTACGTATAGTGTGGGGGGCATACACCATTCATAATTTTTTGAAAAAGTCTCTTAAGCTCTTCAAGGCTGTAGTGATTTAATCAGAAATACATGAATGGTAGTATATGTTCGTGAAGATAAAAACTAAATCTTCTTGGATGTTTACAGGGTGCTTTTTTTTTTTTTTTTTTGTAAGAAAAGTCTCTGAAAAAACATTTCATGGCTGAGCCAAAAAAAGACTAGCACATACACTGCAGAGCAAGGACACGGTGGTAAAGTATGAAATGTGGCATCATTACTACTTTGGATGTATGGGGATATCTTTATGAGGACACAGGGCAGAGAGGGGCGCTGGTCCTAATGAAGACAGATGGAGGTGTGTACTTTGTAATAAGCTGGGATAGGTTCTGATGACAGGCCAATAAGGACAGCTATTAGATGCTGCCCTTGTGACTGCCTGTATAAAATAAGAACCTTTCATTATGAGACAAAGCACAAGTCACATGCACATTCTTACGAGGCACTCTTTCACAATTGGCGTGATATAGGATGGGTGTCAACACGCAGAGACACACAGAGGGGTAATTTCAGGGAACAAAGCCGCCTCCAGAAGCTCAGAGCTGAGAGAGCAGGTGGGTTGACTGGGATGGTAATAACTGTAGTCAGCTGAACTGTAGAATGAACCTTCATTTTCTATCATGCAGACTTCATAATACTGCCCTGCTGCTCAATGCACTCACACACACACATTATTAAAAAACAAGATTCTTTAACACACACATAAACACATTTACCCCTGACACAGACCGACTTTGTGAAGGACCTACCACCCACACAAACACACTCAACTCCACACTTTACTGAGGTCACACTGCTCCTGTAGATTAACACAAACACACACACTATCATAAAGAGCCAATGATACTCCTCTGAGTTTTTATCTCCCTTGGGAACAGCTGAGTCTGGCTGTATGAGCCATTGAAAAAGCGTCATTAGTAACACACAAAGTGTGTTTGTTGTTGTCCACATTGGTGACATGTTGAAAGGTTGAATATATGTGAGTGTATTCATCCACAAAAAGGCTTAGAGGCACAGACACAATGTGTGGAGCAGGCATTGAAACCAGTGGCGTAGACAGAAATTGTATTTTGGGCGGGCCATTGAAAAAGTGAGCGGGCCTATATTTTTTCCTAGAAAAAATATTACTTAAAT
>JAUCMU010000097.1:4775113-4785554 GCA_032275025.1 Enteromius treurensis | reverse complement strand
ATAAGCTTAACACTAAATGTTTTACTGTTTTATAATGTTTAAATGTTTCTTTATTCTTAGACTTACAAATAGCATGACAGAGGTTTATCATCAGTGTGTTTTTTTGTTTTTGTTTTTTTTACATTTTTCTGTCACACCATATGACACATTAATATGTCAACTATGTCTTAACTCACACAAGTCCTGTGCATAAATTGCATCTTCTCATGTTGTCTCTAGTGACTTGTTAAATGGAGCTGCTTTTAGCTGAATGGAGCTAAAAACCTGGGGAAAATTTGCATTTTCTATATATGGTTCCCTCTGGTATATCTAGAGGGTTTTTATCACAGCAGTTTTTGATTTTGAGTAAATTATGGTCTGTGTTAACAATACTTGAAGACATTGAAGAATTACTTTCACACTTTGTTACACAATAAAAATAACAGTCATAACTCAAACACATATTGCTAAAAATGTAAGTTTCCAACAAACTGTTACATAAGGAGTACAACGCCGTCCTGTATACAGTAGGTAAAAGACTAACTAAATATCATGTGAAAATCGAGTCTCTCAGACTCACTTTGGCTCAACAATGCTAAAATTCAGATTCATGCTCAGAGAAAGCTGACTGTGGAAAAAAAAACCTAAGAAAATGGCATTTTAGTTTATTATAATGCATCGTTTATAAAAGCCTGACCTCAAGCATTTGAACAGTATATTCTTTTTTTTTTAAAAGCACAAATTCACATTTGAGGTACTGTAAATTGTACCTCTGTAAATTACCTCACAGAACAAAATGTCAAAGTTTTATTTTACTCATAAATCACGAACAGCTATTCTAAACCCATTAGACATTCCAGAGGGAACCGTTGCCAAATTAGCCTTTCAAGTTGACCTACAAATCATGACTGAACAGCTCTATTATGCTTCCCTACTCACAAACAAAAATAAAAATACATCCAAATTTATCCGTCTGACAAGTAGCTTGGAAGTACCCTTGTTTTTTTTTCTTTTTATGTAGCAATTCAAAAAGAAAGCCAATCTATTGCAGGTGTGCCACTTACGTCTACATCCCACATCACCTGCTTCACAACACCTCCTAACCGCAGTATGTTATATAAGAGTTTTATAGTTGGTCAAACAAGTTAAGGCAATGACACTACAGGCTTGGACAGAGCTATTAGGAGTGAGTCAAGTCATGTGTTTATGTTTTTGTCTGACGTAAGGCCTGTCCACTACAATTATTCTTTTAGTTGGCATGTGGTTGAGCTCACCTGTAGACTGTACAGCAGCTGAGTCAAACTCTGCACACTCTGACTCACCTACATGAGGACAACAAACAAACTATGAGCAACATAAAGTAAAGAAGTCTAAATCAGAACTGTGAGTGTACTCCAACTTATGTCTCTTCTTCCTGGAAAGAGAACAGTATAGCTGTGTGCATTATAGCAATATGTTCCATTGCAAACAACATATTTCATTTACATCTGCTTCCTGGAGCACATTTTACAAAACTGCAAACGCTGTGTTTACTTCAGCAGGTTCCTAGGTATGATTCAAAAACTCCCAGCATCTGTTGACTCAAACACCATTTGCTTCTTTATCTACAAAGTCAACAGACAGCACAGGAAGCCGACGCCGGTGACCTGAATTGAAGAAAACAGCCTATCAAGCTAGTAGGTTCATAAATGAGCATGGCAAAGTGGTCACCCAAGGATAGTTAAATAATGTGGGAGGATACATTAAGATACCATTATTGATAACTTTCCACAAGGTGGGAGGATGATGAAAAAAAAAGCTTGTTAATTGTTGTTATATCGCTACATTTCAGTTGATTAAAAGTTTTTTGGACTGAATATTACTTTTACGTAAGAGAGAATCAATAATATTACCACACTTTAGAACACTCTGAATGTTTAAGACCTGCAATTAATACACTCTTTTGTTTTGAAATCAACAAAAAACAAGCCTGCCCTCTTAAGGCAAGATTTAAGTCCCGTCTAAATGAACATTAAGTTTACAGCACCATCTAGTGGACACACAACTATGTCTGTAATGGCTTATGTAGAACAGGATTATTTTAGCTAAAATCTGTAACTAAACTGAATACAAATAAATGAACATGAATTGTAATCTAAAGCTTAAAACCCAGAGTAAATGTCAAAAATAAAAAGTATTTAACATCCAGTAAAAACAAGGATCCTTTGTAGCAATAAAATGTAAATACCTTTTAAATATTGATAATCTTCTTTCATGACCTTGTGCTCATGTCAGCAGCACAAAAAACCTTATCAGCATGACGTACTGTGCAGTGCACCGCAAGACGGCATCGACAGCAGAAAAGAGATCCAAGAAAATGAAAGCTTAATTCTTCGCTTTTATATTTAATGAAACGGGACCCTCGAGGCAGTGAAATGGACTCCTCTTATTTCAAGCTCATTAATACTTAGTAACATAAAGAATGAGATGTGATAGTGGAAGAAAAATGTGAATTATTCATGCAGGGCAACTGTACCTCTCGTGCTGAACACAGCCTTTTTTGGCAAGGCTGCAATTTAAATAACTAATAATGGAAAATAGTAAATATTTCTTACCCATATTAATATATTTCTATTAGTAATCATGCTGTGACATTATACCAGCACAATTCATCTTTTAGTAATAATCCCGACTGCAAATAATGGCTGTTTAAGTCCTGTTTATGAGAACACATTTACCTTTAGATGTATATTGTGATCAGCGTCTGAGCTGTGATTAAATGCCTGTGTTTCTAAGCCTTCCTCTCCTCTCCACTTTTCCTCATCCCTTTGGAGGGTGTCCATCAGTAGACTCTGGTTTTCTGGGGGCAGAGGGGAGGAGGGAGCGCAAGGCTCAAGTTGGGGCTGCTCTTCTGGAGAAGATGGGACAGCGGCAGTAGTAGCACAGTGAGAAGAGAGGGCTGCTTTAAGGCTCTCCGCTAATGAGGAGAGAGAGAGACAGCAGGATTACTATGCATGCAGTTATGTGTACTGCAGAAAACCGGTAATATTAATATTATGGTAAAATGGTAATATTAAGTACTGTAAAACGTGCCTCTTGAAGCAAAACATGTAAGTTTATAAAAGTTTGAGGTTGGTAAAATATGTTTTATGTTTAAATATCCCTTATGCTGAAAGCTGCATTTATTTGATCAAAAATACACTAATATTGAAATATTTAAAGTAACTGTTTTCTAGTTTAATAATTCTTAGCAGCCTGAAGTTTTCGTACTTGTTTATGAACATGCTTTTTTGTTAGGTAATAAGCACTTATTATTATAAAACATCTGTTCCTATCAGTGGGCTCTCACCCTCTTTAAGAGCAGCACTGAGCAGTACTCCGGCCGGAGGGATGTCTTCAGTGCTCGGCCGTACCAGCAGTCTGGGCTCTGGTCCTGTCTCACGTCGTCCTGCCATAACTGACAGCTCGGCATAGATGTGCAGCTTCTCCTCCAGATTGGCACAGATGAGTTGATCGTGGCCACACAAAGACTCTGTAAAAGAAGGAGGTTGGTTGCCATGTTCAAAGAAACTACACCACTCATTGACCACTGCTCAAATGAGTGTTCTAATGACATAATAAAAGCATTTAATTTCATTACATTCTTAGATATTTCACCAATAATTGATTATAATGTCACTGAATGCACTGACAAGTCCACTTCATGCTATAATATATTTCAGTAACGGTTAGGAAATGTGTGCATTCTTGAGGTGTCATAACCCATTACTATATCAATGTAATTTTCTTGCATATCCACAGTAATGGACTGCACCGCAGATGAAAGATGAACAGGGTCCAAATGGATAGATATCTCTAGGTATTATAAATTGTATCCAAATTTCAGCTATTATAAATGACTATCCTTTGGTTCAGCCGGTTCAGCTGGTTGGTTGTACCTTGTAGCATGTGGATCTTTTGGACCTTTCCTTCCGTGACTCTCCTTTCCTCTTCTGACTCACTTGTAGTTTCATCCTCCTCTTCAGGGCAACTTAGCAAAACAAATTAAATATAAAATGAGTACATTTACACACACACACATTTGTTTTCATCTCCTCTGCTCAAGTATGATATGTTCCATTTCTCATCATTCACTACACACCTCTCCACAGCCTCTCTGATGAGTCTCATCCAAGCATTGCGTTCATCTTTAGAAGCTGCATGCACCTCATACATCTCAGGCCCAGCTGAAGATGCGCTGATCAGAAACATGCCTCTCTCCTCATTGGCCACTTCACGCACAATCAGCTTCTGGAGAGAGATCACTGGAGGCTTCTGGTCCTGGGAAAGTAAGAGAACAACTAATTGCACAAAATGTTTTTAAATCAGGATATTGTGACACTGAAGACCGCAGTAATGGCTGATGAAAAATGTATCCATAAAATAAAAAAATATATATTAAAATAGAAAAATGTTTACAACTTATAATGACCCAAACATTTGAACTGTAATATATGTTTTATGAAAATGAAAACGCATAGAAATATCAAAAACCAACCACAGCAGCGAAGATGTATTTCTGATCTTTCTCCTGAAGGAATACCAATGAATCAGACAGCAAAAATGCCAGAACATCTGTGGATGACCAGAACAATCAAATAATGTAGCCAGACCTGTCATCAACTGAGCCAGATAAAAATTAAGCTATTATGTCCTTTCTATTGACTACTATGTAATATACTGTGACAGTTAATTTTCTCACCTTTCAGTCTTCCTGTGGCCGTCTTCCAGAGCAGTGGACCCTGGTGCAGCAGAGCCCTGCCACTGGTGATGTCCTGTTTGCGGAAAGTGTTACCGCTCTTGAGTTTAGTTGAGCACTTGTTCTCCATGCGGCCCAGGACCTCACTGAGCTTCTGGCTCTGCTCATACTGACTTACGCGCTGGTCCACAGCGGAGATCAGCTCCCGGATCAGGACTAATGCACGAGACAGATCAGCATGCTCTTCTGTGCCCTCTAAAAACAAAGAACAAGTAAAACTGAGTCTAAACGAATGGATATGTTAGGGTTTGAATGTATTATTGAATGTATGTAGGGTAAGTACTGTGGGAGAGGAAAAATACCCTCTGTATAATGCAGTATTCTCTCCAGAAGGACTGGATACTTTGTAATTCGCTGCGTCACTAACAAAATGCATTCTGGGATTTCTCGCCTCTTTACCAGTGAGTTGCTGCTCTGTTGCTGTGAAACCAAAAAGATCAGATTAGCTGAAATTTAGTGCTGCCAAAAGGATCCATAATACATTAAAGCATGACTGATTCAGTCATTGTGTGATTTGGGTCTCACTTTGATAAAGAGCTGAAATCTTTTATTCTGCTGCTGAAGCTCTTTGAAATAGCTGACCGCTTCTGTGTGATGGCTGCAAAACTCGCCATACAACTGCTTCATCTTCTCTGCACTCTCCTGGGAGAACTAGGATAAACACAGGCACAGACCTATGATGCACTGTACCTATGTATATAATACCGATACCAATACAGGTGTGGTTGGAGCTACAGCTCTTGAGCTGTGATAACAGGCATAGTGCCATGTTAATGTGTGACATGCTAGTTAATTTCTTCAATGATGCTTTGTACTCTAATAGTTCACCCAAAAATGAAAATTCTGTTTTCATTTACTCACCCTAGAGTAGTTCCAAATCTGTAAGAATTTCTTTGTTCTGCCGAACACAAAGGAAGATATTTTTTTGGCCACCATTGACTTCCATGGTAGGAAAAAAAAAAAAAAATCCTATGGAAGTCAATGGTTATACAAAACAAACTTAAAAATATCTTCCTTTGTTTTCGCCAAAACCAAGAACTTCATATCCATTTGGAAGTACTTAAGGGTGAGTAAATGAAGACAGAATTTTATTCTTTTGGGTGAACAATTCCATTGAATAGTCATTTACTTCATTGTATTGTAATAAATGCGGAATTGCAGACCTTAAAAAACATTAAAACGTTAAAAAAAGATTAATTAATTATAAAATTTCGTAGAAAATGTATTGCTCATTCCTAGTAAATGCATTAACTAACATTAACTAATGCAAACTTATTTTAAAGTGTTACAATTAAATTGAGCAGTTTGAATAGTGTGCTCAAAATCTAGCATAGAAATATACACAACTACTTTTATTATGTACCTGCTGCAGAAAAATGTCACCCACACGGTGGATGAGGTAGTTCCTGCTGCTGCTGGGCTGAACACAGCTTTGACGTCGTTCCCTCATCGATGACAGGAAGTCACGGTGGAGAAAAAGCAGCTCATCTAAGCAAGGGAAAATCCGACCAATAGTGTCCGCATCCAGTCCGACTTCCTCCCGCATTCCCCGCCTGAAGACCTCCGCCATTATCATGAGAGTCTGTACGTGATGGAGCTCGGTCTGCATGAACTCTGAGAAAGACCAAGACAAAAAAAACACTATCAAATGACGCACAGAACTTATTTGAACAAAACATTTAAAGTGAGTTTTGGCTGACCGTAAATGACATCCTGTCTCTTGATGATGCCTTTCTCTTGCATCCTACAGAAGTGGGGCTCCACCGCTAGGCTCCATGACTCCGCCTCCAAATCCACAGCGTTCATTATCAGCTCATTCTGTAGGGGGGGATCTACAAAGTCTATGGAAATGTGGGACAACCCAAAAAGTTAATTATTGTGTTTTATGTATGTTGAGTTGGAGCAGAAAACCAGTTATTTCACTGGGGATTTCCTGCATCAAATGTCCAGATGTCATTTGTCCAGATCCAAATTACCTTCAATAAGAGAGGAATCAGTGGATGTTGAGATCTCCATGGTTTGGAGGAACTCCTCTGGTTGGATGTGGTTCCGCCACGGGGGGGCGTCACTATCTGCTTCCGGGCTACCACTATGCCTGGCAGGGGAAAAGAAAAAATCATAAATGTTAATAAGAACACTGAAGAACCATTAACACTCAAAAAATACAAACTCTCTGCAACACTGATCAAGGAGTGGCCATTAATCACCATTTACAGAGGAAATAAAATAATCAAATGTGGTCAGATTTTGTAGTATATTAAAACTACATAAACTTGCATATTATGTCTAAAATGGTAAAAATAAATAAGCAGCCATTAATTTAGGACAAAATGCACCTTTGAACTGATATTATTTTAAACACCAAAAATCATAAAAGTATAAATTTTGTAAAGAAAATCATACACAGAGTTGATTTATAGCATTTTTGAGATGGAGCACATGATGGTTTATGGGGCGTTACTATTTACAATTAATTTATAGATATTTTTGGTTGAATATTACAATACAGTAAGTTTCGGACCTTTCTGTGACTGCAGACACACTTTTAGACAGAGGGCAAGGAAGAGGAGTAGAGTCTCGTGATGTCATCACAGGAAGAGAGGCAGAGGTGGGGATCTGAGAGGATGAGGACGAACTATCACGCACTATAAAATCTAAAGGTGACAGACAAAAAGGTAAGAGCAAAACCAAGACAAAAGTCTAAATGCCTGAAAAGAACCTTAAGAAGTTCAATGATAAGATGGGAGTTATATTTTCCCTCACGTGTTTTATAAAGCTGGTAAAACTCACTCTGAGGGAGGGAGGCTGTCCTGCTTTTTACCGTCAGAACAGAATATTTGTCTTGAGGTTTCTGTAAAAGAGAGTATTATTAAATTACTTTTTTTTTAACTTAACAGTACTTCCTCATTTGTTACACTGATTACCGGTGTTCTGTTTTGTAACAGTTGGGCTCATCACAGAGCTTCAGTACTTTGTGTCTAACCAAATACGGTAAAACAATTTGGTTTAAATATTAAACTTAGGCACTCTATCAGACTTAGATGTAGTTCAAAAGAAAAAAAAACGTGCAAATGCAAGCATAGTCCACCTTTAGGCATGGCGTAGATGAGTCCTTACAGCCCTTATGGACACTCACTGCACAGTCTAGGAGTCAGGAGGAACATAAATATCATAAATATATAATAGAAAACTTATTACACCTGGCAGACTTCAAAAATAGATAACAATAAAATGACTCATTACATACCTCGGTATTACAAGAATTACAGTACATCTTTACATGAGAACTCTGACAGCTTTATTATCTAAAATATATATTCTAATTAAATGAACTCACATGTGCAGTGGAGGACCTCTTTCCCTGAAGCTGGCTTGCCACAGATCTCACAAAGTGTCGACCCCAGGACAGGTCCTGCTGTGAACTGGTGTCCATTGACCTGCTTGTCTTTGGTCTCTCTCTCTTTTCCTTTCCCCTTAAAGAACCAAGAGAAAGCCATCATATCACTACATGTTTTCTGCTTGTTAGGTTAGTCCAAGTCTGACATGCTTGTATGGCAAAAAAAAAAAAAAGCCATGGGAGAGTTCGCTGCTGGTAAAACAGTTACAGCCAAAAGAAGGTTTAATGATTAAAAGAGACACCTCTGGTTGTTTTTGGGTCTAACAATCAGGTTTTACCCTTTACCCCTCTTTTTAATCCAACCCGAATGGCTATTAAATGATATTGTGTGCAAAAATCAGGAAGGAATAGTTCAGTTTTTAAAGAAAAAAAAGAAAAAGAATGGTATAAAGTAATATATTGTATAACATAATGTATAAGACTATAATTCAGAGTTTACGATTGTTTACATATTACTTGTATGTAATATTGTGAAATAATTTCTACTATTATAAATATATTTTCTATTTTAAGATTTTTAAATATTTTTTTTACAGTCAAGTAACATTTCTTATTATTATCAATGCTGAAAATTACATGTTTGAGAGAGGCGGGGCATATAGGAACTACAATAATGTACAGTATATGAACAATAATGTGTTGGGGTTTTTTTTACTTTAAAGCATGTCAGCATATTCATATCAACGGCAACATATGACCTCATTAAACCAATGCAATGCATTATTGCTAATTAAAAGTATTATCTTCCTCCCCCCAAATGTTTTGAAAAGTATATACAGTATACATAACATGTTTACCTTGTTCTTGTTGCGAGTGCTATACATTCGGCTCTTTATAAAGCTGAACGTGCGGCTGACTTTGTATTTTTCTGACTCTGTTTTGGAAGGGATGATATATTTGTCCCATTCCTCTTCCTCAATCCTGAAACACAAAAGCCCACGTATATAAATCACAAACACATGCCTATCCAATAAGTGTTTGACGATAACACAGCTTTTACTTTTAATAATGCATTTCAGGTTAAGTCATGCATTCTTTTCCTGGAGACAGGAAAATTAATAATTAGTCATCAGCCTCGGTGTAATAACTAGGACATACCACCTGAGCAGTGTGGACATTCTCTGCATTTCACACATACCAGATTAGAAATCTTAGCTTGGTGGGAGGTGAGTTGTGAGACAAGGACCACGGTTAGGGTCACAAACAATGTGATTACAAATTTTAGTGAAGCGAGAGCATCATTTGAAGCTTACAAACGTTAGTGATTTCATGCCCGTGAGTGACAGTGCATTCTGGTTACGCTATTTAGACGATCATGCCAAGGGTGTTGAAGGTGTTTTGGGGCTACTGTGGTTTTGTATTGACATACTCTTTGAGAAATTCGGAGAGCGTGAGGTGTTGGAGGGAGTTGGCCAGCTCTGCGCTGGTCTCATCATCAGCCGACTGAGCACGTCTACGAAATCTTAACTCCCTAAGAGGTACAGTACAACACTCTGAGTGTTCATACATACAACAGATACATATATTTACATTGTAATCTAGCCACACACATATCCTGTCTCTGGAGGGCGCTATTGTGCTTTGCTGTAAAAAAAAGAATTAAAAAAAAAACATACTGCAGGAAAATAAGTTGAAAGATATAGATGAGGATGATGATGATGATATATGGCCTGCAATTCTCTGGTTAATAAATAATACTTGGATCAGTGGAGATGGCAGGTTGTAAGAGGTATCCATTACCTTTTTTCTTGAGGCTGCTCTGATGTGCTGCAGGCACGATGTTCTGTGGAGAAGAGAATTTTATCATTTATCACTGATAAAGAAACATATCTGAGAAATTACAACAGGTTTCCTTACAGACTTTATAAACATATTCATCTACAGACTGATGACACCATCCTTCCTTTTCAGCAACATCTTATCAAATGATGAAAAAACCCCTTGAGGGTGAAAGCAGACGCACTGTAATTTGGCTTCCACAACCAGCAAGCAAAGCCATGGAGATTTGCATACCTCACGCATACTCAGGGGCGGACTTACCCATTAGGCAAAGTTAGGCAACTGCCTTGGGCCCCCAAAGATAAGGGGCCCCCAAAATGCTTTTAACGAGATGTGCATTAAGCACGGACATGCGAATGGTAACTGTGTTTATTACCACGACCATCTGCGTGTCTGAGTTGAACGTGTTTTGTGTGTATCCTGCTTGTAGCAAACTAAAATATTATGTATCTGAAGCTGACTGCAGCACGAGCGCGAGGTGTCTCGATCTTTCCCGCAGCGCAGCTCTC
>JAUCMU010000097.1:4750224-4775013 GCA_032275025.1 Enteromius treurensis | reverse complement strand
ACTGGGGTCGGCTGGGGGTCTGCATCTGGAGCTAGCGTCCTGAATTTCTGAAACATAAAACGAGACAGAGAATCAGCGATTGTGTTGTCTTTTCCGGGAATGTGCTTAGCAGTGAGGATAAATTGGTTAATTTGCCCCAACCTACTATCAGCCTCAGCCGCAGCCGAGCCAGACATAGTGGACGCGCTAATTCAAAAAGATCGGCCCCTTCCCTTCCCCGCCATTTAACACCTTCCGAGTCAGCCCCATTGGTATTGCAACTCTGAAATTCTCAGAGAGAGGAAAAAAAACAAAACAAAAAAACTCATAATCGACCTCTCTTCCCCCCCATAATTCTCCCATACCAAGTATCAACAGCCTAATTCCCCTAGAGGAATTTTCCCTCCAATATCATAACGTTGACCAGGCCATCGAAATCATTAAAAATGTCGGCAAAGGATGGCCAAAGTCGATATTACATCTGCCTTCAAAGTAATGCCTATCCACCCCAACTTCTGGCACCTCTTCGGCATCCAATGGCAAAATCTATTCTATTTCGCAGTCCGCCTCACCTTCGGATGTAAAAGCAGTCCAAAAATTTTTGACATGCTCTCCGAAGCCATCTGCTGGATTCTCCAAAACAACTACAAAATTCAACATCTTATCCACCTCCTCGACGATTTCCTCGTCATTTCCCCACCCCACACCCCGCCAGCGGCCGATCTTTCCACCGTCCTAAAAGTCTTCACCAAATTAGGGATCCCCATCGCCCAGGAAAAAACTTTGGGCCCCAGCACAAACATCGAATTCTTGGGTATTATCCTCGACTCCCAAAAATTCGAAGCTTCCCTCCCCAAGGATAAACTCAATAGAATCACCCTACTTGCATCCAACCTCCTAACCCACCCCCAAATCTAAACGAGAACTTCTCTCTATTTTAGGGCACTTAAACTTTGCCATGCGTATCATCCCGCAAGGCTGACCCTTCATTTCCCACCTGTTAACCCTCGCCTCTTCAGTGCCAGCTTTAGAGGATTCCCTAACCCTACCAGGCCCCTGCCTAGACGAACTACGTCTCTGGATCTCTTTCCTCTCCCAGTGGAACGGCCATTCTTTCTTCTACAAAGATTGCCTAGCCAACCCCTCAGATATCAAACTCTTTACCGACGCAGCACCATCTATAGGGTTCGGGGGCTTCTATCGCAACCAATGGTTTGCCTCCCCCTGGCCCCACGAACTAACTAGCATCTCCCCCCACCTAGCCTCCACAGCCCTCTACGAACTCTACCCCATCGTAGTCGCAGCAGCTCTCTGGGGAAACGAATGGTCCTCCACTTGCATTTTCGTCCACTGTGACAATGAAACTACAGTCCAATGCATAAACAAGCATAGTTCCCACTCCCCAGCCATCATGCCCCTCCTCAGACGCCTTGTCTGGATTTCCGCCCTCAATCAATTCATCCTCACTGCCAAACACATTCCCGGAAAAGATAACACAATCGCTGATTCTCTGTCTCGTTTTATGTTTCAGAAATTCAGGACGCTAGCTCCGGATGCAGACCCCCAGCCGACCCCAGTTCCTCCCTACTCGCAACTCATCTACCCCTAAATCACCCTCTGAGGACGCTCCACGAGCAATCCATCAACTCCATGTTGTCGCCCGTCGCCCCCAGAACCCTCCAATCGTACCTCACCGCTTGGAGAGCTTTTAAAACTTTTCACTTAAGTTTTAACATCCATTTCCCTGATTTCTCCCTCCTAACCGTCACCTCTTTCATAACTCACCTAAATTCCTCCAGATCCCTCCAAGCAAGCTCCATCAAGGGCTATTTAAGCGGGATCCAATTTTTCCACAAACTCATTCACGGGTTTAATTCTCCCTCCATCTCTAGCACCCAAACTCACTTAATTACCAAGGGCATCCAAAGAGAAAACCCTCCCCGCCCAGACCAAAGGCTTCCCATAACCATGGAGATATTAAACCTTTGTATCTCCACCCTGAGAAAAAACCATTGCGAACACTAGACGCCATGTTCACCCTAGCTTTTTTCGACTTTCTCAGGTGCGCCAAATTCACTATTAACTCCCCCTTCAACCCGCACATCCACCCCACTATCTCAGACCTCACCATCATCGACCATCAAACCATGGCCTTTTTCATAAAACACAGCAAAACAGACCAACTAAACAAAGGTCACTCTATTTACATATTCAAACTCCACAGCCCCATCCAGCCGTATCAAACCCTACGAGCCTACCTAGCATACAGAAGCTTGTTCGCCTCCTCCCCCCTAGAACCCCTTTTTCTAGACGAATCAAACCAACCAGCCTCAAGGTTTTGGTTCCAAAAGCACCTTAAATCGGTGCTCTCAAAATCCGGAGTCGACCCAAACCGCTTCTCCTCTCATTCCTTCAGGATTGGAGCTGCAACTACAGCCGCAAAAAGAGGCCTTTCCCCAAGCCAAATACAAACCCTAGGTCGCTGGTCCTCTGACTCTGGTGGGTCGTGCCACGACAGCAGGTTTTCCTCCACCATTGGCTCTGGCAGTGGCAGTGACAGCGTGGCAGGCTCTGACTGTGGCAGCGTGGCAGGCTCAGGCTCTGGCTGTGGCAGCGTGGCAGGCTCTGGCTCGGGCTGTGGTTTTTATGTAAAAAGAAATGTTTTCAGGGTGATACAAGACCCTTCTGCAGGACAAAGCAAGCCCACCCCAGTCACTGAAAAGACTGAGAGACTAGTAAATAAGTCTAACCCTACAGTTCAAAAATGTTCATTTTTGGGCAAAGGCCAGTTTTAGAAAATCTGTTTAAAATGACAAAAACAAAACATTAAATGCTGCTACATATGCAAAAAATACATAGTCATTGTTATGTTTTTTAATGTTTTACTCTAAAAGTGACTAGTTCCTTGTTTATTTAGTAAGTTGGCAGACACTGAATTTTAATAATTGCATTTCAAATAAATCCTCCAGAAGTTGCGTTTATGTTTATTTGCAGATCGGGGGGGCCCAATCTGCAAATTTTTGTAATTCTGCAAAAGTATTACAAAAAATTATTATAATTTTTTTTTTTTTTTTTTTTTAAATTCTGGAAAAGTAGGGCCCGGCAAAAAAAGTTTGGGAACAACTGGATAGGAGTAATGAAGCATGGACGAATGGTGATTAAAGAGCAGGCGCGCTTTATTGATACATTAAAAGTGCAATACAGCAGAAAGAAAAGCTCTGCAATCGCACAATGAATCTCAGTTTTCAATTAAGTAAACTTAGCAAATCACTTTTTACAGTGTACAGGAAACCACACGTATGCCTTGTGATACTCTCTAAAATGGCTGAAGACTGAAGGATTACAAATTGTAGAAATGGCTAAACATTTTCATATATAACAGTATAACTTGAAAATCATGCATTTCTTATTTACATTCTAAGAACAGTGAGCTCTGACTTAAGAAAGTAGCCTTTTGATTAGTTCCTGGACTAAGTGTGAATGCAAATCCTTTCAAGGTTCAGCTGTGTCTTTTGTTTAAGGTTTCTATAACACCTATGCATTTTTTACACTTGTCTATTAACTTCGATCAAGGCTGGGAAAGTCTTATCCAAAGATCCTGCAGATGCATACCATTTGTTTTCCACGTCTGTACTCCCCCCTCATTGGTCTAAATGTACATAAACCACAAGACATACAGACTACCACAGACTACTTTGGACGTCAGACAACAGACAACTCTGAAAAATAGAGAATTACTTTGATGACTGCAGCGCGTGGACAGCAGCTTTCTGAATAAACTGAATTTCCTGAGTTTTCCTTGGGCAAGAAAAAGTATTCTCTTAACATTGCAAAACTGAAGTCAAGCTACTGATGACACATGGGCAGTTCTACTGATATATTTACTACATTTCTGGACCTGGATCAGTTCATTTGTGTTGCTGTCTATGGAGGGTCAGGTGGCTGTCCGATTAAAAAAAAAAAATCTTAATTTGGTCAAGGTCAGGGGAGGACTTACCCATTAGGCAAAGGTAGGCAACTGCCTTGGGCTCCCAAAGATAAGGGGCCTCCAAAATGCTTTTCACGAGATGCGCATTAAGCACAGACATGCGAATGGTAACGATGTTTATTACCACGACCGTCTGCGTGTTGGAGTTGAACATGCTTTGTGTGTATCCTGCTTGTAGCAAACTAAAATATTATGTATCTGAAGCTGACTGCAGCACAAGCGCGAGGTGTCCTGATCTTTCCCGCTGCGCTCCTCTCTCTGCGTCTGTTCAGCCTGTCCCGGCGTTTTCCAACCTCAAAAACAGACACTTTTGAAAATGCTGCAGATCCTGTTTTAGTTTGAAAACTCCGGGAAAGGTTTACGCCAGTGTAAACAATGATTCTTTTTATTATAAACGCCGTCTTAAAACGAAAACGGTCTCATTTTAGATTTTTAATATTCGCTTATGCTGCTTTAGGGAGCGTCTGCAAATTTACATCTCAGTACTTAACGAAGTACAAATTTCTACTAATTGCGCCAGTTTTCACATGCCATCACCGCTGTTGTCATTATCTTATGTGTAGCATGTTTGATTTAATCAGATGACGACTCAAACACTGTTCTTACACTATTTCATATTCATGCCGTTTTATGATAACAGAATACAGCTGCATCAGAATACATTATGGACACATTAGGCTATGTGTAACCTAAACAGGTTTGTGTCAGTAAATATAATAAGTAATATAATAATGTAAATAACTGTAAATCAATTGCTATGTTGTCTACAACATGAATAATAAAGTGTCTGCTAAATGAATAAATATAAATGTTAATGAAATAATTATAATATGTACATGAAAACTGTAGAAACAATGGACGTAACTAAGGGGAAATATTGTGCAGCAGCAACTTTGACAACACAAAAGGAACCTCAAAGTTGATTGAAGCAAATGTAGGGCCCCATTCCCATATTTGCCTGTGGCCCCAAATTCACTAAATCCGCCCCTGCGCATACTGTACCAAAGAGTTTAACAAAAACGCAAAGTAATAATATATATATATTTTTTATATATAGATAATTTAAACTAAACTGAAATAAAATAAAAAAATATAATAATATAAACTTAAAAAACTTGAGTTTAAGTATCAAAATAGTACTAAAGTAGTACAATTTAAAAAAAAAAAAGGCAATTCAAAAATGAATAAATACTGAAATGTTATATAAATAACAATAAAACAATAAAAACCCCTATATTTTTTCAGAAATCACTTTCTCCCACACAAACACAGAGTAAGCAGCAGAAGTGTTGCGTTATGCTGTTAGTATCATGCGGCGTAAGAGGCGGGTAAGCAGGCGAGCAGGCATGGCCGTACTTACTAACAGGGTTGAGCAGAGACAGAGATTTAGACAGAGACAGTGCCTGTAGTAGAGACCTGCTGCCACTGCTGCTGGAGAGGGCGCCATCTACAGGACACAGCGGAAATGACACTCACTACAGCCTGCCACTACTCTACACAATCATACCGTGCTGGTCTTGAATGGAAGGATTTGTACAAATTATGAATAGCAGAAAAAGCCAAAAACTGGTGATTTAATGATTGGGTCTTCAATTCATGATGTCTGGACTATCAAGAAGCAGCACATTATGGCTGTGTCAAAAAAACAAATAACCATTCAAACATGCCTGTCCCTGCTAGAAAGCCCAACTTAAGCGGGCAGCTGTGTTTTGGAACATGGTAGGTGGTTAACTAGTGATTAGCGGTTTTAAGCTCATCCTCACCAGCCGCAATCAACCAGTTCGACCATATGAAGATGGCTAGACAATGTAGAAGATATATTACTGATACATGATGGTTTATAAGAACAGCTACCACGCTACCATGAACTAAAAACTCAATTACAATCTTGAATTGGTGTTTCCAGCAGGGAAGATGCTCAAAACCCAAGCTCCTTGGTTTTGAGTATATTTGTTAGTAGTGTGTGTGTTCACTGCAGTTTCATTAGTAATCAAGTGTAAAGTGCAACTCATGATCAAGTGTAAAGGC
Organism: Enteromius treurensis; assembly: GCA_032275025.1. Lineage (NCBI taxonomy): Eukaryota > Metazoa > Chordata > Actinopteri > Cypriniformes > Cyprinidae > Enteromius > Enteromius treurensis. The sequence continues at coordinate 4,769,018 of JAUCMU010000097.1, read as the reverse complement.
TATTATGTTGGTGTCCATTATTTTACAGACTTTAGGACCAAAGAGGAATATGACCAGAATGTTCCTATAAACATCAATAATCTACTAAAGAGCCTTGGATGAATGGAACAGAACAAGTTTGACGATGCTGCCAAATGACATAAAGCACCATTAACTGCCACAGAAACTGGTAGTTGTTGGGAGATGCTGACTCACTGGATGCTAATGAATGAGGGTATTACAAACAAGCTAAATTTCTTAGTACATCCTTTTTAAAGACATTAAAAACAACTGATAACAAAGATATCAAGAACTAAATACTGTAAGTTTGAGCTTAGTAACCAGAACACAGTAAGAAACCAGACCTGTTAAGCTCTAAAAAGAATTCTGGGTTGCCTCATTGAATTTTACATTTTTAAAACTCAGTAATTATTGGGAGCATATGCGAACTTCATTATCATTAAATATAATATTTACTTGATTTACAGCCCAATAAAAATTTAATCAGAACAGAAATTCTACAACAATAAACAACAAATGATCTGGATTTTGATTTGTATGAATGTGCTTTAAGCGGTAGGGGCTGACATAAATAGGCACTGCTTACACTTACAGTGTCAATCAGGTCATAAATAAATAAAAGTTCAGATCTTGCTATATAAAAACACAGCAAAGAATATATGGTTTCAGTGAGTAACAAATCCCTTAAAAGCTCATCATGCTTAAAACAGACTAGACAGGAAATAAAAGCAATATTATGACTATGCTCAGTCACTCTCGGGAATGAGAGAAAACAGATGATGTTTTTAGAAATTTTATATGTGATCTCAGACTAACTGGACCTTCATTTATGCCCTCTGATTATCTGGTATTATTATAACCTGTATAAAAAAATAAATAGAATCTACCATCCATCCATTCTGATTGTTTTCAGACTTTGAGTCATCTTTCCTTGAAAAATGCTAACCTTGGCAAAAGCACACATCAAGTAAAGTGAGAGGTGGGCAGTGAAATGTAAGAGGAACTGACCCTGGTTGAGGTCAGTGGGTGGAGGGTGGGCATCCCTACTGAATCGTGGAGGCAGCAGGCTGATTTTCGGGGCGGTGTAGGAATATGAACGAAGACGGATGCCCTGCTCAATATCCTGAAAAAATAAATAATAGACATATTTACTCCGTTTCCATCTCACCGTGTACAAAAATGAAGTGATGATCATCATGTGAAGCATATGTAGTAGTTTAGTTTGTATTTGTGCATAACCCTGCTGAAAAATCGAGCATAAGCAGGTTAAGTGTGTTTGGAAGCATTTGAGCTGGTTTAAGCTGGCCCTTAGTCGGCCATAGGCTGATTTAAGCTGGTTCTGAGCTGGTCCTGAGCAGAAGTTTTCAATAAGCTTAAACCAGCTCAAACCAGCCGCCATGCCAAGCATATGCTGTTTTGTTCAACAGGGTAGTTTGGCTCGCTGTTGGGAACAGGGAAAATAAGTGCGGTACCTTAGCAGATGTGGGGTTACAGGCAGAGGAGGCGGAGTGAGAACGTGTGCAGGTAAGATCAGGGGCGGGCCTAAACAGAATCCGATCATCTGCCCTGTTTTTGAGATCAGGCTGTGGCTGGGGGAGGGGCTTCTTCATTAAAAGGTCATCATCATCATCCTCCTCGCTGTCCATTTCCAAGGCCACCAGACTCGGGCTTAGAGAGAGGATTGGACATCTAAAAATTCTCAACAACCACTATGAGTAAGACGAGCATCGCTTACGCTTTGTAAATTATTCATACATTTTATGTGTGCCACAAACACTCCTTCAAATATGCCGAAATCCCACAAAAAGGCAAATGTTTCTAAATCATGGAAACATTTTTCAAATCGATTCTGGGCTTAAACATAACAACTGCATTCCTACTTTACAAGGCAAATGCATCCAGCGAAGGGCCAGGCCACGTTTCAGTTTGCCCTGGATTTGTTTTTTGTTTGTGTGTCTGGTTTCACAGTTCTTCGACTGCCCAAGTTTTCGCATTAGAAAGAAAATGGTGCCCAATACAGTACAAATTTGTTATTGTACCCAAGTAAACAAAATGTCCTTAAAATGTTTTCCAATCAGTGAAATGCATCAGACCGATGGGTTCATGCTCTCGGCAGAATTTACTGCACAAAAACACATGTGGTCGGCACAAAGAAACCATGTTTATTCTACATGTAAGTGAACCTGCATTTAATGTATGAATTATTTTCTCATGTCATTCAGTCTATCCATGTTGGCATGTGCTTGATGTGGCTAAAAGTTTGGATTGCTAATTGTTTTGGAAAAAAATTCACATGTTTTTTTCAGCAAGAATTCATTTAACTTTAAAAAAAAGTGTTGTTAAAAACAATTATAAAGCTACAAAAATTTGCATTTCAAATTAATACTGTTGTTTTGAACTTTCAAAAAAAGAATTACAAATTTCATCATTAAGCAGCACAACTGTTTTTAATATTGCTAATAATAAATGTTTCTTGAGCACCAAATCAGCATGTTAAAAAGATTTCTGAAAGATCATGTGACACTAAAGACCATTGTAATGCCTGCTGAAGAATTTAAATATATTTAAATTATATTTAAATTAAATGTATTTTAAAGAGTAATGCATTTTGCTATATTTATGATCAAATATGTGCAGCTTTGGTAAGCACAGTGCAACTGACTGTCACAGCAAAACATCACCGTTAGCAAGCTTACCTTAGGTCACATGACTCTGTAGGTGAGCTAGAGCTGTTATACGCCAATTCAGCAGGTCGTGTGGCACGCAGGAGTCTTTCCAGCATCAGTCCCGCAGGAGAGGTGGGAGAGAAAGTATGGGAAGCGTGTTGCCGTACTCTCTGCCCTTCATCATCTTTAACAGCTGGAGGCATATCTACAGTCCCTGGTGACAAGACCCCCGTATCTGACATTCGCCACACACCGCTATCTGTCCCAGAGCTGTCCTCTGTGACACCTGAAACAGCGTACTTCATATCGAGGTCATTGTCCTACATCAGAAGAGAATACAGAGAAATAATTGTACATATGCAATATTTCTACATACTGTATAGATATATATAGCAGGTAACAAGTAGTAAGATAGAGATTTAACAGGGTTAGTTCACACAAAAATAATTCTTTCACTCTTGTAACATTGGTAAAAAAAATTTTTTTTGAAAAAAAAAAATAAATAAATAAATAATAATAATAATCATCCATTTTTGTCCGTATAGTGAAAGTCAATGGGGTCCAAACCATTAGAAGTCCCCATTCATTGCACATTTTTCAGAATATCTTCTTCTGTGTCAAATGGAAGAAATAAAATTATACTAGCTTTCAAGGACATGAATGCAAGCAAATGATGACAGAATTTATTTTTGGGTGAACTATGCCTTTAATATAGTCAGACTATTTTAAAACGGTTCTTTTGCCACAGGTTTCTAAGAATTCACACACAAAGCCTGATGTCCCATAAACCATAGCGTGTCTTTAATAATGTCAAACTGAAGACTTTTGTAGCAGTAGAAGAGTTGTGGTTTTAGGATTCAGGCTCCAATGTTCATAAGATCAAATAAAGACTTTCCCTAAGACTTTAACAGAGATCAATCACAGGATAAAGGCAGTAAATGAAGGGCGGAGATGGCATTTGGATGAAAAACGTTACAGCTGAGTGTCTGCAGATCTGGTATATTGAGTGAGCTGATTTGTAGGAGCAGCGATATGTGTGGCGTCTGACCTTAGCGGAGCCTCTGAGCATGGCTGTGAGCCTGACGGCAGCAGCGTCTGAGGAATGAAGGTGAAATGGAGTGCAGGAGCCAGGAGAGGAACACAGCTTCTCTGTCAAAACAACACACGCTGTCAAACTGATGTGTGCCTCAATAAAGCTAGATGGAAATGCAGTGTCAGTGATATTTACAGTAGGTTAGCATGAAATGAAATACATAATGAATAATGAAAATAATAATGTAAACAGCAGTTGCCACTTTATAGGCTGCTGCCTTTGTTCCGTTTGGAAAATTTGGTGTGTGTGCGTGTAAGTGTTCTGACAAATCTCTGAATGCCAAGATGGCAGAAGAAACCAGTAAAAAATGAAAATAGCACAACAGCATGGTCTCTTTATGGCCATTACATTTTTTTACACCGTTTTCAGGAAGGCTTTTGCTTTCCTTTTGCACAGTTAACTCTATATGTCTCTGCATTTATATTGCAAATATTTTTTGGAGAAATAAATAATTATTATTATTTTTTTAATTCATTGTTTTATTTAGAATTAGCTACAAAGATCGTAACCTATGAAGAAGAAATATCTGAACAATAGTTTATCTTCTAGGCGCACACACACACACACAAAATTTGTGGTCCCAATGCAGTCAAAGTGGTGCGGTGTGTAAAGGAAATAGAAGAAACAGACATTCTGCCTTTCTCCCACACACTTGTAATGACCTTTACAGCTCTGTGAGAAACACTAACTTACACATGTATCTATCCATTCACATGACGAAAACTTCCACTGATACTGTCAAACAAGCACAAATGAACCGAGATTCCATTTTCAAGGGAATGTTTTGTATATGTCTGCACAACATCAGTTGTGTGTGTCTTGGTAAAGATGAGTGTGTATGATTAAGTAAAAGTAAGACTTTCCGGGGCAGCCCGTAATGAAGGATGCATGTGAAGGCCTTCCAACAATAACGGAAAAACCAGATATTGACGTCAACTTCACACACAAACACACACACAGGCTTTATTCATTCAGATACTTGTTGAATCCCACATCTGCAGGAAACCCAAAGACAGAGTTCATGTGTGCTGAATCTCCATCATCTTAAAAGCAGATCTAACACAACAACTGGGTATGTAGCTTGGCTTTCAAATGATTAATGATGACTCACTTCATTTGAACCGTGACATGCAGTTTTCCCTTTATACTTGTCTGTTCCTCGGAGTACAATATTTTCGGTCAGGATGACCATTCACATTTTTGAGGTGAGAATCAAAAAGCCAACACTAGCAGACTAACCACTGTAACTTCCTATCAAAAACATCTCAATGCAAGCCTGGCTTGAAAACACATTGTACAGAACCAGCTACTTGAGCTCTGACTCATTGCTGAATTAAGCCTACAAAGCTGCCCTGCACCAAAGACCAAAAACAATGTACAAAAACACGCAAACTAAAGTCATATGAGATCATATGATCAAAGACTTTCTGTGATTTATTCATGCATTGTATTTGTGTGTCTTTGTTGCATGCATCATTCGTACAGATCATCTCTAGTTACCTGCTTTTGATGTCCGTCTCCGGATTCTCATCTTTGGGAAGGATGGCCATGAGTAATTAAACGGAGAGTCTGAGTCAGAGTCCATGTTTTTAATTTTCCTCAACTGCTCCGTTTTGTGAAACACATAACAGTAAAATCGCCAAGGAGTTAAGTAGGAGTTCGAGAACACCTTTCTAAAAAATGCAGATTCCTTAGATAAGCTTTGAGGAGATGAGTCTGCGAGTGTTTGAGAGCGTGTCGGAGAAGGTGGGCTCAGTCTCGACACTCTATACTCCCACTTTTTTATTGCAGGCAGAGTCAGGGCTCAAGCTGGACCTGGGAGAGCACGACAGAGGCATTTTCAAATGAAGGTGTCTGTAGGAATCTTAAAAGGTCAGCCAAGGTTTAGGAATCATTAACCATACACGCTAATAAAACCCCATGAGGTACTAGGATGCAAAAAGACACACACCTCTTCTTACTCTTTATAAACAAATAATACAACTGCAATTTCAGTGCGGAATAAATTACCTTAATAAATTCATGCTGCAAAGCAACCTAATTTGTAATACAATTTCTCACATGCAGGAATGTGTCATGTATCGCCTCAAAAACCAATAATCTAGAATATGATCTCAAATTTATAAACAGCTGTCCAAATCAAAAATTTAGTTCTGTCATAATTTTCCATCTAATATTTTGCCAGGAAATCTGCGATGTTATCTTTATTTAAAATATGACATTGTTGAAAAATACCTGATACCTAACGATAATTAAAAATATAGCAGTAATATTATTGTAATCGTATATAATAAAAAATTACTTTATATTAGCATAACATTGAAATTAAACTGCGATCTGCAATAAATTAAAACCTAATGCTAGAAAAACAGACACCAAACCAACCTTAAATCCCACAAAGTATATTCTACAAAATCGAACTAAAAAAATGCCCCATTTAATCAACGGCACAAACTAAACCTGACACAGACTCAAAATCAAACCCACTAAAATGCAACAACACAAACTCAACAACACACAGTACATCTAAAAAGTCACTACCAGCCAGAACTTTTAAAAAGCAGGATTACAGCCAGGTGTGTGTGTGCCTGAGAAGAGATGGATTACTCTCTGCATGTGGTGGACATTCAGTCTCTGCTAGAGAACCTCTCAATGTGTGTATGTATCCATCCTTCAGCGGGAACATGTGCTCCAGTAATCCAAACAGCAGACTCATTCAGTTCACCAAAGGTCTCGCAAACCAACAAGCGGCTTTTATTTCACAGGTACGGATTTTTAAATGGTACCATGAGTGCTCTGCGATTCAGTAATTATACATTTCTGAGTGCAGCTCCTTAGAAAATGGTCCTTATGAAGACAGATCTCTTGATAGGTGAAGGTGAGCAAACAAAAATGCCTGATTTAGTTCCTTTTTTCTTATATCCTTTCGTCCACGTTCTTATTCCTTTACTTTTATGACAGCAGAATTGTCCATTCAGTTTAAATGGAGACCTCCAAAAGGGTTTGCTTCTTGTCAGCCTGCTCTTTTCTGTGGACTGTGACTGTTTCAGTCTCTCATGAAATCTGGGCTCCAACCCCAGCTCTCTCCTCCCTCCAGAGTTGTTAGTGGCTAACCGTCTGTTTGAGAGACTGACTTTGTGTTTTAAAATGAGAAATAAGGGAATGATAATTCAGTAGAGCTAAAATGATGAGAATGGGCTGCATACTGTATGTGAACGTGAATTAATAAATGTCTAAATATTGTCATAATTATTTAAAAAAAAGTTTATAATTATTATGATAGGTAAGTACTGCTACTTTTCAAAGGTTATGGGCAATTTTTTTTTTTTTTTAATCAAATTTAATTTAAACTGGCAAATCCTCATAATCCAACAAGGTAACTGGGATAAGTATCTGTATTAGGATGCGGGAACACGTTCTGTGGCATGGGCTAAATTTTAAAGAATCATCTTAAATGTCAGCTTTTGTGCAAGTTGAAAAGTCTAAGCTTGTTAACATTCCTGCCTCCACTTTACAGTTGAAACTGTGAATGTGCATGTCTGTGTGAGAGAGTGGATGGCTATAGGAGCCAAAACCACGGAAAAAGAAGAGTTCCACCCCGAGTTCTCCTTGCTGAGCTACAAATCTCCCTATCTTCCTCCAAAAAAACCCTAATAAATAAATACCATTTATTTACAACAGATCCTTAAGAGCAAAAGCAGCACCTGCATCCAAAAGGCACTTCTTTTCCCTCAGCAACAACGACATGAAACTATTCAATGAACACAGAACAGAAGGTCTGCGCAATTTAATTTAGATATATTTAGATGGTAATTTAGATACTTTGCAACAGTACTTGTAATATACTGAGAAGATGTTTAAAAAAAAAACAAGACGTCTGTTTTAAATAAACATAATTTTGCTCTAACTTCAAAGAATCCTTTTAAATTAAAGTAAAAAAACGGATACAGCTGCACTGGAGTAAACTAGCTTCAGCCCCAAGAGAAAATTCATGACTTTTCCCTATTCAATAAGCCCCTCTCATGCATGCAACACAAAGCAACAGTAGTCAACATCAAATTTCCTTGTTGATGTTTACATATAATAACTTCATAAGCAGAAGTGGGTAGTAACAAAGTAAATTTACTATATCAGATATACTTAAGTAGTCAAGAGTAGATTTAAAGGTGAGTATTTCAACTTTACTATAAAACTACTTTTACTTCACTACACTGGATGTTGTTCCCCTCGTTACTTCATTTAATGCAATATATGCTAAAAAAATCCATAGTTCATTTTAAACACACTCTCTGTTTTTTTCGGAGGCAAGCTTTTCTGAAATAAATCTCTTTAAAGATGATTCCGTTGAAGGCCTTGATCAACAAAAATGAATATACTCTGCCCATTTCTTTTTAAAGGCCATCAAAATTGTATCTCCATTCCAAACAGAATGTTTATTGAAACAAAGCAAAACATCTCGTACAGTACCGACATCAGAATACCAACATGACTTTTTATACTCAATTCCATAATCTCATTTCCAGCATCTTTAATGGTCTTTGAGCTTTCTAAAGATACATTCAGCACCTGAATTATGTTGCCACTATAATCACTTCTTTTGCATTAGTCGACATTCTAATGAACCATTATACACTGCATCAACCCAATATATTTGTGTATGCTAAATATTTTTTATCCTTATTTTATTCTTAGCAACATGCTTATTTCAGACATGTTGAATAATAACATTTCTTATTATTATCAATGTTTAAAACAGTCGTGATGCTTAAAATGTTGGTGTAAAACAGAATGATTCCCTGGACGTATGCAAGGTGTACCTGAGTTAAATGTGTTTAGATCTTCATCCTCTTCATCCAGACAGAGAACAAGCTGTTCTTCAAAGACCTGACAAAACAAGATGAGAAAAACACGCTCACACACTAAAATTCAGTTGTTTTCAAGAACGAAAACAGACCAAAACAAGAACACGGGCATGAACATCTGTCCATTAGCAGAAAAACACTACAAGAGCACATATGGCAGGTCTAAAGAAGACTAAGTGATCCATTATTGTGTTTCTGATTCCAGGAATTGACTGAAACACACTCAGACACAAAAATAAGTCCACTCACACTATCCACCAGGGCTTCATCCTCGATTCTCAGTTGGCTGTTCAAATCTGAGGAGCAGAAACAACAAACACAACACAAAAATTGATTTCCACTTGTAGACAATTGCCAACTTGAGAACAAACAAGTCTTTCTGCTGGAAAACCGAGACACCTTTCACCATGGTGAGCAGTGACAGGAAGTGTCTGCACATTAAGTTCACAGGGTCACAGAGGCTAAACCTGCCGAGGCTCCTGCTGTCAACACAACAAGCTGGCAGTTTCCCTGTGTCTCTTTATGGCATTTACATCAAGCTGTGTTTTTTCCCTGATTTGTCAAACTGTAAGCAGATTATTTCTTTCATTTTATCCTTTCTTCCCCCTCCCAAACATTATAGTGTCTCTGTCTCTCGGCCCACCCAGGAGGAATGTGTCTCCTCATACTGGACATGTTTGGGAAACCAGCCGGAGGTCCCTCACAAAGACTGCTCTGTGTATGTGTGTGTGTATTAGTGTATGTGTACTCCTCATCCCACATTCTACCACAATGTCCTCCTGACTGAGCCAAATTCACCCAATGTACTCTAACAACCCTGCCAGACCTAACTCACAGTGACAGACTGAGAAAGGGAGAGACAGAGAGAGAGTCGGGTGTGGGGAGAACTGGGGTCAAGAAGAGGGAAAAGAACAAGAGACAAACAAAAAAAGAGAAAGTGGAATAACAGAAGGAGGACTGAGGTTAAGTGAGAGCCAGAAGAGAAGAAAATGTATCACATTAGCAGGATGAAACATGATAAGACCTTGGCGAGAGCAAAATATAGAAAGCAGTCATAAAATAAACCCAAGACAGGAGGACTAAAATAAAGTGAAAAATAATAATAGAACCATTATGGTCAGAAATTATCTTGTGGAGTTTGAATTATCACCACATGGCTTATATCTAATTTTCAGAAACCCACATTTATGAGTTGAAATCTCAAACTGCTGCTTAAAATTTTAGTTTGATAGTTCAGATTGAGTTTATTATTGCTAACGAGAGTAAAATAAAACTGACAGACATTTCAGTCTGTGTGTAATGGGGTAAAATGCATAGAAATTAGTTCTGGCTTACCTGTGTCACATACATCTGATGTGAGTATGCTCTCTTCTGACGGCTCACTCAGTCGTCCCACCTGTAAAATGTTAAACTGTCAGGTCTGATACAGAATCACATTTGCTGTATTAATTCTAATCCAACTGCAAATTGATGTTTGCTTTCCCATGGATTTATGGAAATCCCAAACACAAGGTCAACAAAGCATTTTTAAAATTCTTATTTTAAACAGACATATACTACATTGAAAAGTTTTACTCAGCAAGCATGCAATAAATAAAAAGTGAAATGAAAACATAACACGTTTTCTGCATGTACAAATCATTTTTAAGTATTTGGAATAACTGTCAATAGAAGTGATTACTTTGGGGTCCGGATTATGTCATTTTCAGCATTTAACAACAAAGCAAAAAAAAAAAAATCAGCAGTCATCAGTTTTTCAATTATGTTTTGTACTGACAAGGAAATTACAGTGTTTACTTTTTAAACTGGTAAAACTTTATAAGAGCATTATAAAGTCATCATTGCTATAAATAACCACTAGGTACAAGTAAAAATAGTCATTTGATCCTCTCTGTTGTTTTTGTTGTCTGTCTTTTCTCAGTCCTTCCTTTTCCAAACAATAACCAAGAGATTTCTAAATTCTAGCTTTACAATAGACAGGAAACAAAGAAAGAGTTTCCTTGAAATTCGTGTTCGATGCTGACTCACCCTTGCAAGTGCATCTGGCTCTCTGTTCTTCTCTCTGTACAGCTGGATACTGTACTGTGCATTTATCTGTGTGCCGTTTTTCACAGTCAGACTAATAGACTCGGTGACAGGGCATATACGAAGCTGGTGAGAGCCGTCTGTCCATATCTGACACATCCACACTGGCCTCCACGCACTGCAACTCGAGGGACTGATCAAAACACAGTCATAAGACACATGAACCTCAGCCTCTACTGTACACTGGATTAATGACTGAGGTGACACATCAGTGATTAATGGATCTTTTTCACATGTAATCTAATTATAGTGTATTGTGCCAGGCTGGGCGGAGCGACTCACTCTGTTAGAGCGCTGATGAGCGCCGGGTCTCCGTGCTTCTGAGCCAGCATGAGAGGACTATGGCCTTCTTTGTCGACTATGGGAACCATCCTCTGACCTTCAGACTCCAGGAGGAGGAAGTGACTGAGGTGGGGGAGCCCCATATGTATGGCCACATGCAGAGGCGTTTCCCTGGAAAGGAGATCTAAAAGAGAAAGAGAACAATAAATAATCAGTCTTGGGAAATGTTTTCCTAGTATATTTTTTTAATTTATTAAAGAGGTTATTTTTTAAGTTATTTAATTTCACTGACAACTACTATAAAAAAATTCTCTTTCCTCTTTTTGGATAAATTACAAGCATACATTGAGTAATATTATTTCACAGATCACAATATAGTTATACCCAATAAGCTATACCCATATAATTTACAAATGACAGCACCTATTTTTTACATCAGGAAAAAGGTGGATTACAAAAACAGTGAAAGATTTTCTCTCTTTTTGTTTGATTAACATGATTAACATTAGACAGCAGGAGTATTAGACTAGACTTAAACTGGTTTAATTCTTAAACCAGACTTAAACTGGTTTAAGTCTTACCTCCTGACTAGACGTTTCTCTGTTTGTATGGGTGAGTGTACATCAATTTCATCACCTTTATCATGTGGCATTCCACAAGGGTCTGTTTTAGCACCACTTCTCTTTTCTTTTTATATGCTTCCTTTGGGTTAAATTCTGCGTAATTTCACACAGTGTGTCATTTTACTGCTATACAGATGATACACAGCAGTAAGGATGCAACGGTTTTCGGTTCTTTATCGAACCGTTCGGTTCGCCCTGTTTGGTTCGGTACATCCACGTGAACGGCGATATTTCGGTAGCCTATTTGAGGCATTAAACTATAATTTTAATTAAAATGGACATTTAACATTTTCTGTGTATTAAGCGCATAGACAATCAGGCGATGGTCAGAAATGCTCAAGACTAGTGATGTGTCGTTTTTGAAGGTTAAGCCTACGGGGCTGTCACGTGATGAACGAACAACTCGAAAAACCCGAAGACTCGAGAGACGAACGAATCAATTCTGTTTCCGGCTCAGGCTGCATAGGTTAACATTTCGGCAGAAAAAATATTCCAGCACTTTACGACTGAATTAGACTATCCCCCTGTTTATGATTACATTTTAAATGACCTTATAGTTGGTCAAGACAGACATTCCTGAAGTGTGTGTCACACAATTATCCTGACTGGATGGTGCACTTTTACCATGTTTACATTTGAGATTATTTAATAATAATGAAACACTATGAAAGACTATTTTAAGTAGTTTAAAGTGTTATGGTTAGATGGTTTATTTAACCCAGTGGTGTGGTAAATGTTCAGTGTAAGCTTAAAGTGTTCTATTATCTGTTTGATACTGCACATTGTGATGCTACCTCACCAATTATTGAAATGGACAATTGTCCACCTCTTAGTGATATATTTTGTTATTCTTGTTGTTTGTTCTGATGGTGTATTTACATTTTCTTGTTGCTGTCAATGTTTATTTGAATAATGTTCATGTTTACATTTCACTTTATACTGCACTTTTTATTTTGTCCGTTTTTGAAAGACGGCAAAAATAAGTGTTCTTTTTAAAAAAATAAATGTAAATAAAATTTTACAGTTAATATGGTAATCTCTGATAATCTCTGTACCTTAATAACTTGAAATAGAAAGGGCAAATGACCTCCCGCTATGTTAGAGCTTACATACAGTACTGTAAAGTAATATTGATGTATCGAAACTGAACCGTTACCATGGCCAGAAAACCTTTATACAAACCGAACACTGTACCATTGCATCCCTATTAAAAATACATTTAAACTTATTGGAAAAGACCTTAGCACAATAACACACTCAGCAAAATATTGTCTAATATAAATTATAAAAATCCCAGAAAATATTGAGAAAACTTTTTTTGTCAATTTTGCACACCCCTATTGACTACATAATTTAGACTGGGCTACATAATTTGATTAAACACTTACCAGGGTACAGCATCTTGGCACCAAACTGCTGTTCATTGGATTTCTGGACCAAGAGGGAGTTTCTCCCTCCTCATCCTTCAAATTAATCTGCTTAAATCCACCCCAAAATTTATATTTACTGTTAATTTACTTTTATCCAAACTGTACCTGACTTTTACCTTTAGTAGAACAGTAAAAAAAAATAAAAAAAGATTTACCTTTCAAAATAATATTATTACTTTCTGGCAACAGTAATACGTTACACTAATATATACTTTGCTTTTTATCATGCCCCAAAGAAGTTGTAATTTCATATCATCATATAATAACTAGTTACAGCCCAACACTGTTTCTGACCAAAAACTAGTGCAAGTTATGAGATCTGCACATCCCCGCCTCCTTTGTTACAACAATAGTGACTTTTTAGAGTTTGATTAATTTCAAGTAAATGGCTACAAACGATCGTGACTCATAAAAATAGCCTACGTAAAAATGTATAATAATAATAATACAACTGTGAAAACTTTGCATAATCATTAAACAAAAACACTGCAGGCAACTGAGAACAGTTTCGTTTTTACAGAGCAAACAGCAAAAACATCCGAAAAAATCGTGGCAGTATTCGTACTTGCTCTCTCTCCAGCTTTTTCAATGTGTCATGCACTCGGAACACAGCCACTTCTTTTTCATTCAAAACTTCTGATTGGTGTGTGTGTATACATTATGACAACTAGTGCTAGTTTTGAGGTTGTCATGATCAGCTGGAGCGCCAGCTCTGGCCAATGGAGGGCACTCCAGCGCTCCACGAACTCTGTGTGTGTTTGTCTCTGTTTTCATGCCCGGACTCATTCCATGAACTCATGTCTCCGCCCACTCGTTGGTTGTCGTTTGATTGTTTGCTCCACCCCTTTGACCTACTTTCACCTGTATAAAACCCCCCTGTGTTTGCGTGTTGTTCACGGTACATTGTTTATGTTATCATCCATTCGTGTTCTTTGTATCTCGCCACTCTGCCTGTTGGATTATCTGTTGACGATTCCCGCCTGGATCTGGACTTTCCCTCTGTCTCTCCCCAAGGACCCTTTTTATCGGTATTTGACCTTTTGCTTTGTTTACGACTCTGCCTCTGCCTATGTCTCTGCTAACATTGTCTGCCGGCGTTTGATTGTTGTTGTCCTGACCTCGAGCCTTTATTAAAATACTGTTTGCGTTTGAACTCCCATGCCTCGCGTACTCTCTATTGGTAGATCTGACTATTGGTATTTCGATTCTCGCCTTGTCTATTGTTTATCTGGCAAGCAGTACATCAAAAAGGCAATGAGGCAAACAGTCCAGAGGAGCGAGGCAAGAGCGAGAATCCGAGAGCAGGCTAAGGTCCAGATCCAGGGAGACAGAGAAACACCGAAAAACACCGGGAACACAGGAAAACACGGATGGCTTGACAACAGGGTAAACAGACATACATCCAACATTGACGAGCGAATTCACAATGAAAGACACATGCTTAAATACAAGAAAGAGGGGCGGAGAAACAGTGAGTGACTAAGACAACGAACAAGATGGGCGGATATATGAATGAACAGCCGAGAAAACAGACAAGATGGGTGGAGACATGAGTTCATTGATAAAGTCCGGGCATGAAAACAGAAACATGAAACACAGAGAATCGGAGGGGTGCTGGAGTGCCATCCAGTCCTTTGCTGGCGACTCCAGCTTACCGTTACATCGGTCCCTCTTTAAGGTGCAGATTCCAGATGCTCCAAACTTAGGAGACCTGGGTGGAGCGTGCAGTGGAGAAACCCACTGGGGCGGAGTAGGCGGCGGAGACGTCCTCCCGGGCGGAGCTGTTGGCGGGGAAGCCTTCCAGGGTGGATCAGGTGGCGGGAACGCCCACCTAGGTGAAACAGACAGCGAGGCCATCTTTCATGGCGGAGCGGAAGGCAGCAGAGCCCCTCTGGTTTGGCCAGACAGCGACAGAGCCCTCTTGGCTCCTGACTGACCTTGCGCCCTCCAGAACCAACCAGTCAGTGAACACACCCTTCAAGACCAGACAGGGAATGAATGTGCCCTCTTGCAACCAATAGTCAGTGATAATGCCCTTCTAGACTGACCAGACTGAGAATAAGCCGTCTTGAGCCAAAACCGACTGACATTGTGCCCTCTGGGTCCTCACTGACAGAGAACGTGCCCTTCGAGACCAGACAGAGAATGAATGCGCCTTTCGAGACCAGACAGAGAATGAATGCGCCTTCCATGACCGACCAAACCATAATTCAGAGACCTCCTTGGGTTGAGCAGCCACCAGTGGGACCTCTAGGGATTCTACAGCCGAAACCTCAGTGGTAATACAGCATCTGGCAGACCCGATGGAGTCTTTGAACCACACATAGGGTTACTTAGGTTCTGTCCATGGGACCTCACAGTCTTTGTGGAACTCGGTTGAGTTAGGTGACTGGGGACCTGGATCACAGACCGAGTCTGGTGGATCCGGCCATCATGGGTTCGAATCACAGACTGAGTCTGGCGAATCCGGCCACCATGAGTCTGGGTCACAGACCTTAGACAGCTTGAAAGGCTGAGAAACCGGGACTGACTGGACAATTCACGGCTCCTCGTACCGTGATTCGGGAGTGAAACACGTTTTTTGCAGGCTAGGAACCGCAAGGACCTTCAGTGGCTCGATTGGCTGCGAACCCGGGACCGACTGGACAATTCACGGCTCCTCGTACCGTGCTACTGGGTTGAGACCTGTTACATGCGGGCTAGGGACCGCGAGGGCCTTCTGCAGCTCGTCAGGCTGCGTAACTGGGACTGGCTGGTGAACACGACACCTCGTATCATGCCGGGGCTGGAACAAATTACTGACTGGCTTGACACCATGAGCGCCTTCTGCAGCTTCTCAGGCTGCGTAACCGGGAAAGACTGGACATGACACGAGTCCTCGTATCGTGCTACGGGACTGGAACCCATTAATAAATGGTTGGAAACCATGAGGGCCTTCAACAGCTCGTCAGGCTGTGTGACTGGGACCGATCTCTGGGTCTGGCGATAGCACTTTTAGACTCCGTCCACACGAAGCCGGTGCGTTCCCTATCCGCTAATTTTTTTTCCTCGTTCTAAAAAAAAATTCAGTGAAAACGAAACCACCGAATACGGTGTAGTATATATGCCAGACCAGTATGGTGCGCTGTAATTCTGCCATAGAGATAAACTATAAACGGAGAAGAAGATTTTGAGCATGCGCATAACCTTGCATGCTGTATACGAACCAAAAAGAAGACGAAGTTGGTGACGCAGCCGACACGTGATTTGATGACAACATTGTTTCACAAAATATACGGATTAGCTGTACACACAAAACAGCAAGGGTCGTTTTTAGATTTATCCACTTTGGGACCCGGTTTCAAAAAATAGCGATTTCAGTCTCCTAAAACGCCGGATCCGTGTGGACGAAATGCCAATACGATAAAAAATGTATATGTATACAGCGAAACGCGTCTCCGTGTGGACAGGCCCTTAGCATTGCTTAGCATAAATCATTGAATCCAATTAGACCAGTAGCATCATGTTAAAAAAAAATTACCAAAGAGTTCAAAATTTTTCCTATTTAAAACTCAACTCTCCTGTAGTTATATCGTGTACTAAAATTAAAATGAATATTTGCCATTTTCTAGGCAGATATGAGTAGGAACTATACTCTCATTTCGGCGTAATAATCAAGGACGTTTGCTGCCATTCCATGGCAGTTATCCCTAATTATGTCCTTGTATTTATGTCTTGTCTGTATGTACATTGTTTTTGGATCCCTGATATTTATTATGTTCTTTTTATTCCATGGATTTGTTGTCTTCAAATCATGTTAAACAAACAATACATCTATGGAAAGCTTGACCCTTGACACAGACCCTTTTGAATATTTTTTCTTTTTTCTCACATTTATTTTTTATAATTAAATAAATCTTATGCTCCTGTAACTAAATGCATTTAAGCAACTCTTTGTGCTTTATATGTAGCTTTTGGGCTGCGGTACTTATATATTAAAATTACTTATGTGAAAAATGCTTATGTGAAAAATTGCATGTTCATCAGCAAAAAAAATTTTACTGTGACAATGTTGACTGTGAGTTGGCATCATATGAAGAGGAAGCAACATCGCCTGTGTACATGTGGTCTATGTGTTTTTCATAACTGCATGTGTTGTTGTTGTTATTGTCTTATTTCCATGCGTTGTTACATACCCTCAGGTCCCTACCACATTCAAATTAACACACTTTCAGAGCAATGATAAAGACCAATACAGCAGAAAAAACCTGAAAAAAACATGTATAGACAGTTTCAACTGCAACAACATAAATATACCTTACAGCGCATCTTTTTGGATGGTCAGAGAGTGTACTAGTCGAAGTTACCAAACAGCATCACTGTAAATCATATTTATTTTCACAGTATTATTCATGTTTCTCAGGTTTATTACAGTATATGAGTATCATACAAGATCTTCATCGGCTTGTACATACTTAGAGATGATGTGTGGAGCATTGCGCAGCTGTGTCAACATGTTGAATTGTGTTAAATGTGTTTCTAGCTTTACTACGTAGATGCTATAGATTGATGTTAAATTAGGACCAAGCGAGCGTCCGATGAAACTGTCTATAAGGAAGAATGGGGCAGTTATTGAGCAATAAACAAATGATGTGATGCTGAATGAGAACAGATATAATAATCACACAGATTGAAGCTGCAGACAGCAACATCAGACTCAGGACAGAAACACACAACCTCTGAAGTAAGAACAAGTCATTTTAATTCTTTAACTAGAATGAAACTTGAATACTGTCTTAATAATTGTGTACGTTACATTTCTGTTCCTGTCAAGATTAAATCATGTTTTACACTAAAATGGATCTGTGATTATCTGAAAACTGAGTTCATCTGTTTTCTTTTCCCTCAGAAATGGACCAAACTCTATGTTTTCTTCTTCTTGTCATTGGTGAGTGTGTTTGTGTTTTAGTAGGTTTGATTCTGTTCTGATGAAAAGCACTAAATCAGACCCTCTCTTTCACAGCTCTCTGCTCTGTATCTGAATGTGTTCAGCGTCAGTATCACTTTATTAATGAGACGAAGGACTGGACTGGAGCTCAGAGATACTGCAGAGAGAATTACACAGATCTGGCCACCGCTGACAACATGAACGACATGAACGAGCTGAAGAACAGTGTAAGTGATAGAAGTGTTCAGTATGTCTGGATTGGGCTGAATAAGACGGGTCAGAATAAATGGCAGTGGTCTTCAGGAGAACCTGCGCTCTATCTGAACTGGGCTACTGGACAACCACAAACTTCTGGAGAAGATTGTGGTATAATGATAAATAAACAATGGCATGATTTGTATTGCAATTATAACCGCCAATTCATCTGCAACAACAGTGAGTCCATTTATATATGCATCATATACAACATTTTAATAGAATACTAAAAACAGTATTTTTAAAAACAGTTTTTGTACCTGTATCTGATTGTGATGTTCATCACAATGGAAACTTGCTATTGAATAGCATTAATGCTATAGTCATGGATCAAACCACAGAGCAGTGTAAGAATAATGAATGCATTTATGAATCTTTTTCTCATTTGTTTGTCTTGAAGCGAACACAGGACTGGTCCTTGTCACTCAGACGATGAATTGGAGAGACGCTCAGAGTTACTGCAGACAGAATCACATTGATCTGGTCAGTGTGATGAACCAGAATGAGAATCAACAGGTTGAGAAGTTCATCAATGATACACAGTTATCTGGATCACAAGTCTGGATCGGTC
>JAUCMU010000097.1:4737605-4750124 GCA_032275025.1 Enteromius treurensis | reverse complement strand
TCACATACAGTACTGTACAGTAATATTGATGTATCGAAACCGAACCGTTACCGTGGCCAGAAAACCGTGATACAAACTGAAGCGTGGGCTCACTGTACCGTTGCATCCCTACACAGCCGTATATACCATTTAAGTCAAATTACCCCACTGCTATAGAAAGATTGTTGGCCTGTCTTAATGAAGTTAAGGCTTGGATGTCTATAAACTTTTTGAGCCTAAATGAATCGAAAAAAACTGAATTGATTATGTTTGGTTCCTCCGAACCTGATAGCGTAGTTGAATCTAAGCCAGGTCCTCTGTGCCAGTTTAAAAAGTATCATGTAACAAATCTGGGGATGAAAATTTGAAAATAAAATAAATAAAATCGTGAGAACAAGTTTTTTTAAATTGAGGATGATTTCCAAAATAATATCTTTTACATCAAAGAAAGACTTGGAAAAAGTAATTCATGCATTTATCATTTCGAGATTAGATTATTGTAATTTGTTACACTATGGTGCCTAAAACAAAGTTTTAGATAGACTCCAGATGGTCCAGAATGCGGCTGCAAGATTGCTTACAAGCCCTTGCAAATTCGATCATATTACTCCGGTGTTAAAATCATTGCATTGGTTGCCTGTTACTTTTAGGGTAAATTTAAAAAATTTGTATTTGTATCAAAATCTTTAAATGGTTTAGCACCATCTTATATTGCTGACCTAATCCAGGAACAAAAGTCAACGAGAGTATTAGGATCTCAATCACAGAGACTTCTTGTTGTTCCTAGGTCCAAGGTGAGGTCTAGAGGGGATCGCGCTTTCGCAGTCGCCGCCCCTAATTTATGGAACCATTTGCCTCCATATATTAGGGACCTTCCTACGCTTGGCCAGTTTAAAAGCTATTTAAAGACATATTTCTTAATGATAGCGTTCGATCAAAGATAAGTGTGAGGGGTGCTAGTGTAATGTATCTCTTTGTTTTTCTTTTTACTCTACATTAGATATATGGGTATATTTTGTTTTTATTTGTTTTTTACTGTTTAATTGAATTACTGCTTGTATGGTCAACATTGTTGTTTTATTCAGTGCTTTAGTCTATTTCAATTCAATTCAATTCAATTTATTTATACTGTCACTTTAAAAGCTGCCCAGATCCAATGTACTGTTACATGTGTTTTCTTTCTCAGATAAAAAATGTCTAGTAGTATTCCGCCCACCCCTATGTTTAGGCATGATATTGCAATTTGTAGAGAGTGTGTCACACTTTTCATTTTTACTTTTGTAATAATACAATCTCCCTAATTATAAGAAATCAGGAGCCCATTTGGCATATTAGTGTAAAGGTTCTATGATGTACACAAGACGTTGTTTGTTAATCATATGTGAGTCCATCTGTGCTTTGTGCTCTGTGCAAACAAACGGCAGTCTGATAACAGTTATAATGCTGTCTAAAAAAATAATACCCTTGTGGACATCCGCATCGATGGCTTAGAGTTCAAACAGACGGCTAATCTCTGTTTGGTACACATCTGGTCATAAACAAGCGGTAGGGTAACAAACCCTTATGGCAAGCACTTTGCACATAGTCTCTATAGAGTGTATAGTAAAGGGGTGTTAAAGAAGAGGCTCAAGCATTGAATGGTCCATAGACAGCATTTTAGATGTTTTCAGGGGGAAAAAATGATTACTTTAATCCGGCCTTCAAACTGACACCCTATCTGTTTTCCTCTTTATTGTTTCTTTAGTGTTTCCCATTAGTGTGCTTGGGTCTTAATGTGTAGAACCTAGTCAAAACCTGTTCATCAGGTTATCACGATACTCAGCAAATGCAAATACAAAATGATTTCCATCAAGATGCATTATAAATATCATATGAATGAAATTCAGGAGGTTCAGGATATAAAGAAATTAAGTGGATAAAGCCTTGAATAGGTGTGGGATTATTTTCTTTGTCCTGGTTCAGTGGAACTAAGGAGAAGTTACTGGGTGTTGACAGACAAACTAAAGAAGGGGACTCCAAACTGGACTGGTGTGTTTGTAAAGAACAGCACACACATGCACAGTAATTGACTGAACAGATGTCTACGACTCTTTGCTCATGTTGATAGTGGTAGTCGATCTGCTGTTTTGATTTGAAAGAGAAGTGTCTATGAAGTGAGGTCAAATATCACTACTCTCAGTTTTCTGCAAGCACGCCACTAATATATATTGCAAGAAGTTGCAGAAACCGAACCAGTTATTTGTTTGAGAGATAAATAATTGCTGTTGCTTGATCTTTGTTGGTGAAATTTCCAAAGCGCAGCATGCTAAAACTGTTTTTTTCTCAGCAAACTGCCAATAACAATAGTTGTCAGCGGAATGCAACTAATTTACAGGATTAGATAAACATATTCATATCCAATAAGTGAATGTCCAGGTTGTTTTGATACGCTTAAAACAAGCAGTAACATTTGTGAGATAAATTGCTGTTACTTTCCCTGAGACTAACAAGAATGTTGCTAAAGAGTGCTGTCATTAATTAAAGCTGACACTGTGTTCTTCAGACAAAGCAATGAAATGAACGCTAATTCAGCTGCGCAATTTAGCGCTAACAATTGCTAGTGTTATGTAAGGGGCCCCGTGTGCACTGGAGACATTCTTTAAATCCCTCTCCATTCTCACTGTTCAAGAAATCAGTTAATGTTCCATGATGGAACGGGCACTGCATCCATTCTCACTTAGACAGAACTCCAGGCCATAACAACTACACTGCACTGTATTTCTCTCTCTCTCTCTCTCTCTCTCTCTCGCTCTCACACATACACTTATTTATATTTAAAACATGTCCATTAACTGTCCATATTAAAGTATTGCTTTATTCAAGAGAAGAACCGATATAGCATTTTTTTAAATTCCAGAATATTCTGCATTGAACATAAATGAAGCCAAACATAAGGAAAAAAAACTAAAACGTACACAAATACATTTTTAATGCAATATTTCAATATATTATTTAAACTGAACAGACCTGTTAAAACATGTTTGAAGAAACAAAGAACATGTATGTGAAATAAAATAATATGTTCCATGAACAAAATTCTAAACTGTGCTCTAGCCAACAGGACTAGTCAAATTATTGTGCACTATTTCAGTCTTTATCACTGTTTTGTTTTTATTGGCTGTCTGTCACATGAGAAGCATGTTCCTAACACTCATCCTGATAACCTGCTCAAACGCAACAGTGTTTCCTCAAAATGGAAATTCCCATAAAAATGTTTAGTTTTTGTTTTGTTTTGTTAAAAAAAGTACTCAACTAAAAAATTGTAATTCTATTTTAGATATACAGGGTATGCATAAATATATTTCTAAAGGTCCTGTTGATTTAAAATTATTGGTAACAACCCATCTAAGCAAAGAAAACAAAACATTTACTGAGGTAAATGGTGATGTGTTCAATACTTTTTTACCTTTTTACTTTTTTTTATTTTACCTTTACTTTACTTTTTTTTAATTTTACCTTATTTTATATACACACACAAACACACACACATTAGGTTTTTGTGATTTATGGGGACTCTTGAAGTAGATTTTATTAATTAAGAAGTCAACTGAAGTATGTGTGGTCTGTATTACTATACTATTACCCACTCTCCATAGGCGTAATGGTGTTTATACTGTACAAACTGTATGTGGTATTGTCCTACACTGACCCTACACAAACCTACCCCTTACAGGAAACTGTGTGCATTGTTAGATTTTTAAAAAAAAACTACATTTAGTATGTTTTTTAAGCCTTTTGAATTACGGGGACACGGAAAATGTCCTCATAAAACACCTTTATATTGTAATACCTATGTCATACCCATGTCATTATACAAATTTGTGTCCTCATAAACCACATAAACCCGCACGCACACACACACACACACATACACAAACACACACATGCATATTATACATTATATGTATAAAATGCACAGATTAATTGGCCCAGGACCTTTAAACCATTCCCTTTAATGAGTCTAGCTTCTAAGTGAACACAAAACACTATTACTTAGAGTTACTCAGTCGTAGCTAAAGTGCTGTTGAATTTAATCCTGTGTTCCACTAACGAGCCATAACAAACATGGCGCAGAGCTCCATATATCTAAACCTGTCCCAAGCAACAGTTAGTTATACACCCACATGGATAATGCAATCAGAATGTAATTCATACAGTCCATTCAAGCAGTATCTTAAATTGCAGTGGCACATCTGTAAAGATCACAAGAGGCTCTGAACGTTTCAGAATGGGGATCTGTGTTTCCAAAACATAAATCACATGAATATAATGGAAGTCTGGGATATGGTGCTTTGAAGTGCACTTTTTTTCTGAGAACTAATTTGTTTGAAGACTTTGCCCCAATCTATTTGTACATAATGTTAAGAAACTAGTGTAGTAGACAAAAATTTAAAAATTTAGCAATAACTACAAAGTGAAAGTGACTGACCTTGCTTCTCCTGTCTGGCTTGGCTGTCCCATCCCAGAAAGTGCAAGTTAGCCAGGGCCCGTGTGATATTTTCATCAACCACTGTGCATCTGTGCTCTGCATTAAACTCTAATGTTCCTGAGGCTTCTCTCTGGCTGAGATTTCCCTGTTCGCGAATATTGAGCCCCTGTTCAACTAGGCTTTCCAATCGAAATAATTCCTTTGGATCACAAACCCCATCTTTCCCATGCTGGCCAGTCTGTTCTAAATGGTAAGTCTCGGATGAAAACATTTCCTCTGGGCAGAATTTCCTTAGGATATCCTCATAGCTGCTGGAAGTCAAGTTCATGAGCTGCTCCGCCAGCTCTTGTGCCTCATCCCGCATGTACTCCAGAGACAGTTGTCCTGAACTGCAGAGGAGGCTCTTGGGACTCCTGCTGTCCCTCGAACAGCAGTAGACCTCCACAGAGACTTTCTCTGGAACATCGTGGCCTTGATGGAGAAAAGGTGAGAAAGGTTCAAACACATTAAATCATAAATCTTCTATCTGCTCATGATGAAGTACGTTTTGATCATGTTGTCTAACCACGCTGTATTGACCTTATTTTGCTTGTTTTCAATGTTCCCTGACAGATGCTCGGTCTACTTTTTTAGATTTTCTCATTTGTGTTTTTGCTTAAAGCGTAAACTAAATGCTGCCGACAGAAGAACAAGTCCTTTAAAATGTCTAAAGCACTAAAAACAGGGGTAATATTTGTTTATCACAGTATTGTCTTGTGTTATGTCTTGATTCAGGTCACATGGCAAAACACAAAAACAGGATGTTATGAACACTGGAACTTTATATTATAGGAAGAAATCAGGCACCGACTTATTTTTGCTTTCACTGACACTTAAAACCATCGGGTAACATAAATTCATATCTCTATTTCACAATGTTTTAGTTTTGAACTGTATCTTTCAGGTATCTGTTGCCTTCTAACTACTTTTTTCCATAGAAACACGTATTCATTACACCTAAACATATACAAACAAGCACTACTATTATACAGCACTTTACTTATCCATGACAATAGGAAATCCCTTTGGTTTTCACACCAAGGACAGTGAACATAAAGATAACTTGAACTACACATTTTCCATTTTTTGTTTTTTTTTATTCTAGGAAAATAGGTAAGACTACAACTCAACTATAACAATAATAACACAGACCAGCAATAGCTTTAGTATCATTTTTCCAGGATAGTTATCAATCCTGCAGGCCTTAAGACTTTCAAAGAAAATCTTGCTCTATTTACATCTATTAGACTCTGGGATTTATTCAGTGTCTCACCAGGCACAATGAATTTAATTGAGGCTTGATCCTTGGCCCTGTGAGCTTTGGTTACATGGTGAAGGGATGAGCCCACAAGGACCACAAAGTAGTCAGCTTCCTCCTGAACCCTCGACAACACCTGCAACTTCACACAGACCTCCAACTGACCCTAAGAGAAAGACAATTACATCCACATTATGATTTGTTTTACACAGTGTGCCATAATCAATTTGTCACAAATAAATTAAAGCCAAGACAAACCTTTGGAAATGGAGCTTATTATTTAGGCAAATAAAGTTTAATGAAAAGTTTAAAGAGAAAATTAAACGGGGAGAGAAGATTGAGATAGATTCTTGTTGTTTTTGTTAATAATAGCTTGTTAATGCAGTCAATATAACGGCTGGTGCTGCAGTGTTGCTCAAGATTGAGACCATATAAAACTTGTTCCGGACCAATCTCGACCAATCTCTTTGATTTGGTAGCGCTAGATGAAAAAGGAGGATTTGAAATGTTTTCTCTTATTTCTGATTTCCACTTGTTCACTGAACACCGGGATCCTCCTGTAGAAACTCGTTTGCATAGAAATTTGGTTATACCATAGCAAAGGACATAGCTAAATCATGATGTAAATTTGAAGCCAAACAAAACAAAACACCTACCCACCCACAATTTAGCTCAGTTCATAAGGCCTTAAACTGAACCATGATTGTAACAAAGAAAATAACATTTAACAGAAGCTCTCCTCCAGACTCCTCTACTGCTACTACATAATCCTATTGGACATTTTTGTTTATTTAAATTATATCACCTATAACTAACTTTATGAATAGGTGTACCTACTTAACCATATATTGGGGACAGATTTGTACACATAAGTAAGCTAAATCTGAAAAAATCTCCAAAACATTTTTTTAAATATATAAATTAGTAATAGGTTAGTACTAGTGTGTGTGTTAGGGTTAGAGTATAGTAGCTGAATATAAAAACAAAAGAAGTCTATGCAATATCCCCATCTAGACAGCAAAGTAAATATAAGAGAGCATGTGTGAGAGAGAGGGAGAGAGAGAGGAGGAATTCTTAATTTAAAGTGTATTCGAAGTCTATGCCAAGGCTGTATGTTTATGTAAATAGGTCTTTCTGGCCTCAGAAGCAGCTGTTGCAGATCAACAGTACCTACAGACTGACACTTTGAGAGACAAATGAAAATTACACTGATTGTGCTGGTATTGAACCTGAATTAAAAAAAAATGAAATAAGATTCTAAAGGAAGTGTAAACAAAGTTAAAGTACCAATGAAGTTCAGATATGGGCAATTAATAAAAAAAGGTTGTTTATTTCATCCTGGGAGTCTGGGAGAACTGCTGATTATTAGATTGTTTAAACAAAGTAATTAGGGTGATTAATCAGAGGCTGGACTCATTATCAAGAGTATGAGGTCATGCTTCTTAATTAGTATTGTGCTCAGCTCTATTGTTTCATTAAACATCTACTAGAAATAGTTTATGTTTTTTTCTCTTCTACAAACAAAACGTCCAATATATTGTGATGGAAAATAACGGATACTGTATATGGCTATAGGACTGTACATGGTAGAACACAAGTTGTACATGCTATGAAATGAATTGTAAAGGGAAGTGTTACCATATTTCTATTTATGTGCAATAATGTAACGTACTACAGAATGGTACACAACAATAAACAAAGATCTAAATACAAGAGTAGAAATAAAGAATCACAAAATCTCAAACAAAATACATCCATAAGCATGAAAAGTTATCCTACTACTGAGCCACTGTGTAGCGGACAAAAAAAACAAAACAAATCCATGAGCACAATCATTCATCATCAATGTTTGCATTCAGACGCAATTACTAACACACACACATATGGCCCATAGACATTTACTCATAATTTCACGGTCAGACCCTGGATCAAAGAAACACCCTGTAAAAAAGGGAGGGGAACAGTAAATTCAGTCTCGCCGGAGGCATGTGTGTGACAAGGTACTTTTCTCTTTCTCCCTCTATTCAACATAAAGCCCCCGTTTGATTGTTTGCCTTCCTTCACCAGACGTCTCCCTCACTTCCTGTCATTTAAGAGGCCCTGCAGAAATAGTGACGGAGGGAGAGAGGAGGGATACAGAGCAGGTTTGGTGTGGGAATGAGGGAAAGGTAAGGTCTCTCCTATTTTCTCAGGCTCTGTATAGTACACGTAGGGATGAATGATGAGCATGGGATTCTCTCTGCTCCTCCACTCGTTTCTTTCTTCACTCCGTCTCTGTTGCGTTCCTCTCTCTTTCCACACAGCTGCTTGCAAACATTAGGGTCTTGTGGGTAAAGTCTTACATCACAATATGAGTCATGTTTAAAAATGGTTTCTGTTTGAATCATGTTGTACTTTCCATTTTTAGATAATCCAGTAAAGTAAATATTAAAAACAAGAAAGGTAAGTGATTATTTTCTTGTTTAATTTGGAAACTATACAGAACCAAAATGATAAGATTGTGCATAAGACATTATAACTGATATGAAAGGAAAAACAGCGGATTTAGACTGCACAAAAACATTTTAAGGATGATATATGTTTGGAAAACAAGCCAAAACACTGGATTTAGATGATGCTATAGTCATATCAGCAATATTTACTGAACCTCATGATTATATTTTAAATATTGTATGCAACAAATGGACCAGAGCAGTTAGCAAAGGCATATTCTGTTGCTGTGTTTAGTCTTGTCGTGCTGGCTTATAAATAAAGAAGAAAAAAAGAGCAGAATTTGAATTACTGAGCGGCTGTTATTGTCCCCAGCACCTGTTTGCAAACTACTTCCTGGAATAAAAAAAACCTCACTAATACACTGGTCCCTATGGATGGCATGTGTGTGTTTCCTTACAGATGACATAACCACTGCCACCTGAGAAGGGTGTGTATGGGTTCTCATGTTCAAACTGGATTCATGTTTAAATGCATGTTCAGTTTAACATTGCTATTCAGTAGTGGCTATGTCTGTCTAACATCTTTTTAGATGTCTGTGCATCTCAGAGTTTACATAATCTAATCTGATATACAACATTTAAATTTAACAAAATAAAGCCATTATTATACATCATAGCAAAAATACTATTAAAAATATAATTTTACAGTCACCAATTTAACATTTAAAAAGCTGCAACTGCAAATTCTAAAATGTTTTGTTCATTTATCAGCTGAATTTCCAAAACACCAGATCAATGTCTCAAAATCTTTAAATATCAACTGATTTGAATGTTTTTGACAAACTTAATATTTTTGGTAACACTTTATAATAACTACACACTATGAATCATTAGTTAATCATTAGTAAATAGTTAGTTCATTTCTTATAAAGCATTGTTCCAACATTAATAGTCATTAGTCAGCAGTTTATAAATACAGCTATAATGCCTTGTTCTTGATTTATAAGCTCATCTAAATTTACATAGGAGACTTAAAGGGTCAGTTTTCTTCCTAAAAAATAAATGAAAAACACAGAGGGATACAAAAATATAAATTTCAAGATGCAAAAAATAAATAAATAAATAAAACTGCACAACTGTACACTTTCATTTTTTTAATGAAATTGGAGGTTTGTTTTTCATTTATCAAGTGTAGAGTTGTATGATTACATTTTTTACATCTAGGAAAAATATGTCTGTGTTCTGTATCCCTCTGTGTTGTGTTTGTTTAACTCTTCTGATTGGAAGATAAATTAGCCTTTACATCTGCTTGATAAATAAAATATTCCTCACTTTAGATGAGCTCACAAAAACAGACGTCTGGCAACTACTAAATGCTTCATAATTACCTGGCATTTATTAACACACTGAGCAACCATTATAATGCGTCTAAATAATAAGATTTATTGATGTAAATTTAAGTCATGTATTAATCATTTACTTAGACTTTCTAAATGGTCTTATAAAACACTGACAACTCCTAAATAACTGGTTTGTAAATAACGTAATAATAAAAAAATAAATAAACTGATCATTAATAAAGTATGAAGATACAATTATTAAATTGTATATATGCTCAAAAACAACGCATTTATAGATGCAGTAGCAAACTATTTACTAATGCATAATAATGTTGGTTTATGAAGGATGAACTAAATGCTTACTAATGCTTAACTAATCATTCTTAGTGTGTAATTATTATATAGGTGGTAGGTGGGTGCTATTTATGACTGACTGTTTATGCGTTTCAGTGTTTCTGTATTAAAAATTGCAGATAAGGAAATAGTTCCATCCCTATGTTGCCATATGCCGTCGCAGGTTGTTGTGATTGCCATTTTCATCAATAATAAGCCATTAATATTCAGATAATCAAACCATACATCAAATACAGATTTTATTGACATTAAGCATCCATTATGTATAGATGGTGTAGTTGCCTTTCGAAAGACAAGCATACTGATCAAACAGCTCACACTAACTAGCTATAAAATATGTGCAAGGCATAATCTTCTTAGTGACCTGAAATAGTATTTCTTTGAAATATCCTCTTTATTAGAGATAATGACTTGTTGGATTTTCTTTGATCATGGTGTTCCTGTCTCCCAACAAAACAGGGAAAGAATGTAATATCTCAGGATATTATTGTGGGAGTGAGTATGACCTGGACTAATGGCTTCAAATGAGGGTAAAAATAGTAAAAAAAGATTTTCACCAATTTAATAATATGAAATTACATAATCTAATAAAGTAAACCCAAAGGATGCTGGTAAAATGTATTTGATATTTGAATTAAAACGTGGCATTAGCACACAGAGCCAATTGATAATAGTCCTTTGATCAACTAGCAACTGCTGGATACTGATATTTTATTATATATGGGTCATACAAATAGTTCAACATCAGCACAAAATAATTTTCCTTTAACCTGAGATGTTCTGCTGAATGCATCTGCATGATGTTTGGCGTTCTGTTGGCAAGTGTTTAACCAGAACAGAGTATCGTGTTTATTGAGGAAATGCCTTCCATGCGATTCCAACTGATATCCAAATCAGTACACAGACAGGAAGAGAAGTGCAGAGGAATCTTTCCAAGCTCATGAAAGGATTGTCCAAATAGTCCCCTATGGACTCAACATGAATCACAAGACTCACCAAAGACGTCCAAGAGTGCAGTTCTGTATGCTTAATGACATAAGTCCTGAAGGAGTCGTGCCAGCAGCCAGCACAGTCATGACCCACATCACATAACACTCACAATCCACCTCAAGGCTGGACATTAAGACTAGACAAGCAACTGCTAGCTTAATCGGTATTTTCCAGGGCACAGAAAAGGTCTCTTATCAGACTAAGGCGCATTTATTTGATCAAAAATACAGTAAATATAGTAAAGCTAATGTGAAATATTATTAAAAATGTCATTTATTCCTGTGATGGCAAAACTTGCATTTTTAGCAATGTTATTCCAGTGTCACAGGACCCTTCAGAAATGTTGGGGGGTCCTCTTTGACATCAAGAAGTCTGAAAGCCACAGCACTAGATATTGTATCATACTCCCAGCGCTCTGTGGTTCCCTATCTGGAGTTTATTCAGTGTTATCAGAAGCAATACTTGACAGACAAACAGAGATGCCTTTTTCTCAATGCTGTTTGTTCCAGTTAAACATCAACACAGCTCTCCTCACTTCACAAAAGAAACCATACACAGAGCCAGACTTTACTATCTCTGTAATGATGTTTGTAAAACAAAACATGTCAAATATGTCTCCATATCTCTGCTGTGCAGCACGAGTACTTCTTATCACTTTAGTCAAGAAGACATGTTTATATAACCTCTGGGTTTTAAAGCTGCAAATTAACATAAGCGATTACATCAAGAATCATTTCGCAAACCGTGCTCTGTAATGTTTTGTTCCAGCTACAATGTGCTTCTGCAAGATGCATGTAGTTCTGTTTATTAACCACTAGAGCAAAAAGTTACGGACTGAAGCTTTTACAGTCTGGACAAACTAACTCAAGAGTGCAAGCATTCAATGGACATCTAGGGCCAGATTTACTATCATCTTGCACCATGCAACGCAAACCGTCTTTTGCCAAATTAATTAGGCCTAGTGCTGTAAGGAGATACCAATCCAAATCAAAATGCTTTTTGTCATGCTTTTTGAAGATGAACGGAAGTCTATGGTTTTGGAATGATAGGAGCATGAGTAACTGACTGCAGAATTCACATTTTTGAGTATGGCTATTACCGATGTAGTAACATCACATAAACTAAATAAATGTTACTAGGCCTCTAATGTGGTAGTCGTTTTCTTAGTGACATTAAGGGCTTTACCAGCCAGGTGATTTGAAACTTGCTCTCCTTGACTGTGACTCATTAAACATTCCTCATGGCTCTGCACACCAGGTGAGACTCGGGTCTGGCCAACAATATCCAGACACACCCTGGCACACAGGGCCATGCTAACGTACACACACACTCAACCCACTCTGATCTACTGAAGGAGCACATACAGTACAGTCATGATAGCTTCAGTTAATAACGTCCACACCCACTCGCTTCATTTATAATGTTATGGCAAGAGCGAGGCAACTACAGCAATTTGTTTAGTTCAACCATAATGACTACATCGTTCGTCTTTTTCCTCAAGTGTAAACTCACATCCAAGTTTCTTGTCCCATGAACGCATGGCTAGAAACTATAAATCTCTTCCAGATTTTAAAACTACAGGCTTAGACGATACCTTTCTCCTGAAAAAAAAAAACAATAAAAAAAAATAAAATATATATATATATATATATATATATA
>JAUCMU010000097.1:4675321-4737505 GCA_032275025.1 Enteromius treurensis | reverse complement strand
ACATGCCTTATAAAAAAGAACTAAAAAAAAACAAAAAAAAAAAAAAAAATATATATATATATATATATATATATATAATAATAATAACAATAATAATAATATATATATATATATATATATATCATATAAAAATTACACTTTAAAAAAATCAATCATCTCAGCTGTTTTAAATTGTAATATTTCACAATAATACTTGTTTTTTCACTGTGGTTTTGATCAAATAAATATAGCATAAATGACAAAAACAATGACAACAAAATTTGCCATTAGACTAATTCTAGTGTGAAACAAATATACGCCTTTGGTTCAGATATAAACTATTTGTTCAGATCAAGAATCACATCTTTGAAAGTGAAAAACCACACTAGGTAGCACTTACCTAGGAACACCTGAAAGCATTTAACACACACAGACTAATTGCTTTAGCTCAGAGTGAATGAGACTATTTGTCTGCAGTGCCGTACTGGGAGTTGAGAGTTGACACTATGCAAGTCTGCTATAAACTCTCAACACATCCCCTTACAATAACACATTATCCCCATCACAGTCACCCACACCTTCAAAAGCTTACACAACTAACACATAGTGCCCCTCTTTCATAATGAGGTCACAGAGAAGGATTGTGCGACTCTCTCCTTCACTGTGATTATACAGCTGAGCCAGCAAATGATGAAGAGAGCTTGAGAATTCACAACGGCCTCCTGTCCAGGGATCAACACCTCTCAAACATCTACTCCTGTAGCCTGGGGGTTAAAGATTGTGGTTAGCAGTAAAAAGGTTGGAGAAGTGACAAAGATTTTCCAGCAGAAACGCTCCAGTCAATTCGTAAAAAAAAAAACTATTGGTTAAAATGATTCAAAATGAAGTGCTATAAAAACATGTAAAAAACATGTAGACAAGAAACTGAATTATGTTTACATGGGCCACGGTACATAATGCACATATGGATTAAACTGCATGGCTTGGATGTACTGCAAGTGGTTTACAATAAAATAGGCTGCCAATTGCATATAAATGTCATTTAAATAACTTATTACTTTAATATTAGACTTAATTATTCGAAATTTAGACTGTGGAGCTGTAAATAATTACACAAGGTGGAAAAAGTCGATTACAGTAGTGTAATGTTTTCTTAGTAATAATCTAAGGAAGTTAATAAAGGGAACAAACTTTAACAGTCAGTTAAACGTTGAAAGTCAGGTAAGGTGCCATTTCATCACGATCTAAGGGTTTAGAGATTTTCTTCTGTTCTCTGTCGCAATAACAAGAAATAATAAATAGCCAGGAAGGCTTACTCTCCAGAAATTTAAATCAGGTAAAGGTTTATCATTTAAAGCCAACAAATAGCATTCTGTCAACATTTGTTCAAACATTCTATTAAGCTATTCGGAATTGAAATGTCACGAGGATGAATAAATAATAAAAGAATGTTCATGTTTGGGTGTACTATCTTTTAGAAGACACAACCGCTGTACCTATTTCCAAACACGCAATTTTTCAAGACTAAGGTAATGAGCAACTGAAAACATAAACTGCACCCACACCATTCGTATGCCAGTTAGACTTTGCTGAACTTTCCATTCATTTTTTTTATAACATGATAAACATTATGTAAAAGCAGTTATGAGAGACGCCATCCACAAAATGCAATGACCAAAATGGTTTTCTAGAGTAGTTTTCTCTCATGCACAGACATACTTGTAATGTCAGTGAAAATGAAAAGACAGATCCTGAAGGAAGAATGAAAGAATAGAATCTCATAAGTGAAACCGAGAGGGACAGGACATCCGGAAAAAAAGAGAACAAGAGAATAAAAGAAAGAAACATGGAAAAAAACAAAATTGTTTTATCAGACTCACATAAAGTGGCACCTCTCCCCTGCTGAGCTCCATTACAGCAGCAGCACCTGAAAGGAGAAAGTACACATGTATAAAACACAGCAAAGACACACACCCACAAACACACCACCTTAAACCAAACACATCTGTAAAAATAACTACTTATGAGGAGAACAGACCCTCACATGTGAGTGCTGCACAGTATTTGGAGATCAGTTTGCAAAACGCAGAGAGAACAGACGTCTATTCACCACAAAAACAAAACATGACATTTTAACTGAACGCTGGCTCAGAGGGAGAAACACAATATAGTACACAAGCAACAAAAAGCCACTACAGAAAGAGTATTTGACTGTCTATTATGCCCAGTCATAAACAAATATGAAAAACAAGGGCATCACAATGGAACTTCACTGTCTGTTTGTCCGTCCTTTCATTTTGCTGACTCATAGAGTCACCTGACTTCTCTTTTAATTAGGCCAAATCCTCAGAGAGGGATGGGAACAAAACCTTGCCTTTTAATTGGGACATGTTCACATGGCTGTGCGGACAACAGAGGGCTTAATCTTTTGATCCTCCAAATGTCAGAACACAGCATCCATCAAAACGCAGGCCTCTCTCTGTCTAACTCACTCTCGGCTGCCATGCTCTCTCTTGCAGTCAACAGGTGGGAGAGCTGGGACCCGATAGATGACACATGTGGATGTGTACGTTCATTTGTTAAAAATCTTGATATTGAAAACTTCTTAAAATAAGAGAGGTTTGAAAAATAAATGCTCAGTACAGCGAAAATCAATGTGGTCCAAAAAACATCTTTTGTGGAGGACAGGAGAAAGTCACACAAGTCTGGATAGACATGATTGTGGGTTAAAGTCCCTTTAATTATAATTTCTTTAGATGGGCACTTGGAGTGCTTGCAGGGATGATGCAATTTTGTAGAAGAAAGTTAAAGTTTGGCCATAAATGCAGCATCACTGCATTTCAGACAACTCATACTTAGGCTAATCTTTATTTAAAATCTAGAAGTCAGAATGTTCGAGTTGGAAAGGTTTGCAACAGCGTAGATAAAGTTTAGACACAACCAGGAGGTACAATAAAATAAAACGCACCAACTTTGGGACGATTAAACCAAAAGTTAAAAAATGCTGACTTGCTCCTGGGTTTTCTTACACAGAGGGTTTTCTAAAGAACGACTAAATAAAAACCATGTTTGTGGAAATGGTTCTCGAATGGCATCAGGCCATAAAATTATTCTAGGTTTCAGCTGCAGTCTTAAGGTGCATCCCAAATCACATATTATGCACTATTCTATTATGTTTTGTAGTATAATAGTACTAGTAGTGTGTTCACATAAAAAATAAAACGTGCACTTTAAATACCCGGATGATGTGCTAAAATAACTGAAAAAAAGGAAGTGTGGAATGTTGGACAGTTCATGCACTCAACTGTCATCACAAAAGGGGGAGGGGCTATCAGACTCTGATTATTAATGACAAAATAACATTATATAATTCATACACTACATGGTTGAGCCTGGCGCATTGTGCATAAGTACATAGTGTATAATTGCATAGTGTATAGTGTGTCATTTGGGACGCAGCATTACCTTTTAAGAGATTATTACTGAATGTGTTTGGTCAAGGTCACCACGTTATGGGTTTCAGCAGTCTATTCTTTTGGGCAGGTGTGAATCACAAAGGAAAGTATAAATACGTACAAGACTTTAAAACAAGTGTTGTTTGTTGTTTTCACACAAATGCTAGCGTAGTGAGCGACTTTTCATGAGACGATGACGTCACCTGTAACTCAATACAGCCTACAGATCCAATAACGCATATACTCACACACAAACACACTGTGAGACAGAAACCATGCATACTGCATAGTTAGATGGAGTCCAACACCCCTGGTGAACATAGGCCAAATATATGCGGTATATGAATATATATGTGTGCAAAAATGAATAAATGGTAAATAAGGAAAACAAAAGGCTAAACAGATGGTTGTCAGATGGTTTCGCTGGGAGCTCAGAGACTCATTGGCTCTGATCGACCTTTAGATACAGACTGAGCCACTGTTACACAACCCCAAACAGCCAGGGAACAAATATCTTTTCTCCATCTAACCCACCACAGTATTCCAGCAGGTGCTCTGGAGTCCAAAAGTGATGGGAAAATTATATTTTAGGAGCCTTTGTCTTTCTAGTTACTACTATGGGTTTTTTGTATTGGAAAAAGCAATAACGTAGTATTTTCGTGATCTCTCTCTCTCTCTCTCTCTTGCACACAAAAGCAAATTTGTTTTACCTGGAAGGCATTAAAAGGGGTTTGGAGTGTTATCAGGGCTTTATGGTCTAATTGCCACACCTTGCTGTTTCAAAAACAAATACGTATGACTTACTCTATGATACTAACTAAACTGACAGCTCTTAAAAACACACACAAGAAATAGATTTCACAAAACTCTTTCTTAAAAAAGACAGGCAACGCAAATGAACAAGACAAAGCAAAGAAACAGCAGACAAAACACAAACAGAGTGAGTGAACAAAGAGAGATAAAGTAGAGAGAGAGAGAGAGAGGGGTGCCCTGAGTGACCCTTGTCTGCTTCAGTTTCTCTGGGTGAAATCAAGCTGACTTCAGCCAGAAGCACTCAGATTCCACCTGCAGTCTACTGACACATGCCAGATGTCCTCTGTATCACTCTGTGTAACCTTTCATCCATAACTATTGCAACCTTTAACAGGTCAAAGTGGTAGCAAAAGAAAAAAATAGTTTTTAATTCACGTATGTTTTTACTAAAGTGAAACATACACAAGAACTTACTGAATGAGTCAGTGTAATTAAAATAAAGCCATATAGAAATATAAAAAAATAATACTAAATTGAATAAATGCAACAAAAGAATATATTTTTAAAATTACTAAATCTAAATGACTAAAATTAAAAAGCTACATAAAAAAAGCATACAAATAATACTAAAATGACAATGGTTCAGGATGACAATGCCCAATTGCACATTCTTAAAAAAATATTAAATAACAATATCATACATAACATCTGTAATGTAAAGATACATAAATAAAGTATTATTTAGTAATAATGTAATATGCCATGCCAAGTTGGTATGTACAATAGAGGTGAACTGGGATGATAAAAGACAATACAATTAATTTTATTGTAATAAAATACTTTAAATAATTAGACATGGTGTAGCTGATGTGCAACATGAATTTTAGCACTGAAAAAAATTACCTGTTTTACATATTTTAAGAGAGTCTAAGGATTTAAAAAAACACTACAATATACCCAACTATAATAACAGAATGATGGATGAAATTATTCATGGTAGTCGGAAAGTTCACTTAAAACAACTTTTTCTGTTAGAAAGTGGCTAAAATATTATTAGTGGGTTATTCGTTAGCTACCCTGTAGGCCTGTGAAGCATTCTTTTGTTGCTTCTGTTTGCTCAGTATTCAACAGAGCAAAGAAAAGAGACAAAGACTGATGAGGAGCGCACTTCAAAGTGCCTTTCATGCCAGACCCTCCTATTTCTCTTTCTCTAGCCTGAAAGTGAGGGCTGGGACTCACTCAGGCCATGCCATTCATGCAGGATACAACAAGGGAAGGAGGAAGTCAAAATCGCTCCTGATTACCAGGACACAATGCCCTCACCCCGTCTTCTCTCTGCTTCCTCCAGTTTGTCTCTGATGCATCCACTGGCCTCAAGTGTTTATCTACAATTCTGTAAACATAATCTTGGCTGCAACCTCAACATTGTACAATCAAGTGCTTAAAACACTTTTGATGACAGCTCTGCAAGCTAGATGGCCACAATCATAATAAAGTTTCAATTACATAGACACAACTAACTTGAGTCTGATTAGCGAGGAGTAATATAGTGTTTGCTGTCACAATGTTATATCACAATAAAACTGATTGTGTGCGTAGTCACATAGTAAATGTATGTTAAGGATCTTCTTTCTTGTATGCACTGTAAGTCACAATCACACAGGTTAAAGTAAAAGATACAGTTAGAGTGACTGCAGGGCTCAAAGCAAACATTATCCAAGCAAACCTGTTTTGCAGAACAACTGTCCCACACAATTTCCCACAATTTTTCCACTGTTATGAGCCACTTCTTTTTAATAGTAGCAAAATGTTTCAGATTACTAAATCAGAAAATTGGCTTACGGCAATCTGGTTAAAATATTGACATTACATCAACAATAGCAATATAAATCCACAATATTATATGCATGTAAACCATCATTGTTACTGCAACAGTTATTGGAGTTATGTGCAACATGAATAATAATGACACCAAGTGGCTAAAAAAACTACACTTCAACACTAAAACAAGTGGTATCAAAGCTAAAACATATACTGATTAATTCATTACATTAACTACTATAAATAAAATCGAGTATATAATGACAGAAAAATGATTCAGAAAGATTAAATTGATGTAAACAAGGACAGTGGTGTCCAGGCTGGAAACATTTTCCCCGTGCGCTCCAGTTCCCATAGCTGCAACTGTCAACTGACTACAAACAATAACAGCTTTCACTGGAGCTTCCTTTTTCCCGGGAGAACTTCACAGCAATTCCAAAAATATTTACAACATTATTCGAAGGCGAAAAGAAGATTCCATTAAAGAAGCCGGGGAAGTGGTGGGAAAAAAACTACTTCCCAGCACTTATGAAAGTGCGTCTGCACCTGTACAAGACGTGCGACAACAGAGCTCTTACCTACCTCACTCCATACGAGTGTTATCCCTTCAACTTCCAAATGTAACGCTTTCAAACTGCTTGTACAAAGTTTCCCGCCTGTCTCACTGCCAGTACATCCGTGAGCGTGACTTGCATTTGCACAATGCCGACTGTTTTGAATGGACACACGGGTTATGGATGCGCCACCGGTGCTCACTCTCTTCAACGCCGTGTGTGAGGATAGCCCTGCCCCCCAACGAGCACGTTAACCACTGTGAGGGTTTGCCTTATGAATATTAAGTAGGCTACTTGACTATACGCAGCAGAAAAGGTAACCAAGCAACGTCACTCAGACGTAGTAGGACTTGTACGTTAGTTAGTAGAGAACTACAACAGCACAATCACGTGTTTAGGGACCATACATTGTCAGGCTGGTTTAACTGTTAATCCTTAAGCTACTTGTATTCATCGTGTTCAGACTTGTTCCAAACACATTTTGTAAAACTAGCGTGTAGTGTATTGAAACAGTAGCATTTCAACATACAGTATAAAGTAATACTTTTTTGAAAAAGTATACGTTTTGACCAGTTAGATGAAAATGCATTTGTACAGTTTAAAGCCTTAATTATTATTTTCAAAATTTCAAAGGCAAAAAGCGTCATACGTAAATTAATATGTAAAGACAAGACAGGCTATTAGGTTCTATTCTTTTACATGCTATTTTAGGATCATATCTGAGTGATGGAGAGCACAGCTAAAAAGTAACCTCTCTGTTTAAGCCAGATATGATCCATGTTAAATAACAAAAATCATGTGCTGGTGAAACAGGATATACAACTATATCACTGTTCAATACTAAATCATCGAACACATGCTGCGCCTGGTCGGTATAGATAAAAAAAACATGTCAAGATGTGTCACTTAAAGTCAGGGGATCACTTTACCCAAAGTGCCCCTGGCAATTGAACAGGAAATGGAGAGGAAGTCAATCAGCGTGCCCACCCTTCCTGTCTGTTCTCCAACAGGCTGGACTGAGTCCAAAGATCACAGACAGCGTTTTACCAGAAAACCTACCAGAGTATGTGCTTCTTCAATCACAAATAAATAGAGTGCCACCTAGTGGCTGATTAGCGGCAAATACTGTCATGACATCATTTTGGTGAATCCTTGGCATAATTGAGATTTCCACTTTTATAGGAACCTCTGGTTTATTTCTCTGTCTAATCTAACCTGGAGAAAAAAGAAGAAGAAAAAAGACGACAACACGTGTGATTTCTAACTCAATGCTGCAATAGTTTTAAGCCAAAAAAGACATAAATCAAATGCAAAATGTCTGCTTATTTATTGTTCTGAAAAAAAAAAGTTTTAGGTTTTACTACTTTTTTAAAGCGCCATTTTTTAAAAATCCTGTTATGATCTAACAGTAAATGTGAGTTTACACTGCCATCTTCTGGACATGACCGCACACTGCATCCATAGCACTGAGAGAAGGCGCAGAGACGTGAATCAATTTACAAACGCAAACTAGCACATACTTTTGCTATTTTTACCATATCTTTCTAAGGCAGAAATAGTGTACAGTGGTGCACTAGTATAATGTTCTGAAGTAATCAATACTGACCTTTAGCCCATTACCAGGTCCCAAAGGATAAGATTTTGCTTTATTAAATACTGATAAAGCAAAACAAATGTGTCAGATGTAAATATAAAGGCAATAAGTGGAACTTTTAACCTACAACCCTACAAATGGCCCATTTTTTCATTTATTTACCCAAACAACTGACAGGGTTCTACTACTTTAAGAGGAAAACATCTCAGGAATCTTAGTCAACTAAGCATGGATAATTGACTGTAGTGAGAAGTTAGATAGTGGCATATAATGGGACTTTTAAAGTGAGCACAGACGAGAAGAGAGCGAAGGTATGAACGGTTGAGAGAATTTATGAGTAGTTTGACACGTAAAATGAAACTAAGTTTTGATTAGTGATACGATTTTGGCCTGTCTTGAAAATTAGCAGTCAACATTAATGTAACCGGACAGTCACTGCATGAGGTGGAAGGGAAGAAATCTCTCACCGAGCAAACCACCATCCTTCCTGTGGACTGGAGCTGGGCTGTGACCTAAAAAGTGCCTTTAACCCTCTGATCTCTCTCATGAGCAAATGCACAAACACCACCAAACAAATAAAAAACAACAGCAACAGTCTCCCCAT
Source organism: Enteromius treurensis (assembly GCA_032275025.1). Lineage (NCBI taxonomy): Eukaryota > Metazoa > Chordata > Actinopteri > Cypriniformes > Cyprinidae > Enteromius > Enteromius treurensis. The sequence goes on along the minus strand of JAUCMU010000097.1, from coordinate 4,728,745 downwards.
CACAATCTTTCCGTCTGACTCCCTCACTCTATGAGGCAGGTGGGATCACGCCAAAGTCCATGTCCTTGCTGTGCAGAACAGCAGGGGAACCCAAAAAAGACTGGCCCCAAAAGCACTAGCACGAATTCTGAATCAAGGAGAAATCCTACTGACTGGAAGAACATGCAATGGTGTTCAGGGTCTCAAGTTATTATTAGCCTATTTTCTCCCACTGCTGCCCCCTTTCGCTCCTGATTTAGTCACGGAATGAGCCCTGAATGACAGATCCCCAATCCGCTATCAACCTCCAAATAAATAAATGAAGGGAGAAATTGTCACTCAGTTCTCAAACAGTACTATCATCTAATTAATTACAGTCAATGTAAGAAAAAATTACAGTTTATTAGGGTAAAATACAAAACAAAACAATAAAATAATACTACTCAGGCCAAACTGGCAAGTGCCGACATTATGTTGTGTATCTGTAAAAATAAATCAGCATGTTAAATACTGTTGTAGTGTGAATTCAATTTTTTTATTGTAGATATACATCTAAGAGTTTAAATCCAAGTTATACCTAAGCCCAAATTTGACCCATGTGTCACAAAACATGATCTCTGGGAACACTAGAGCCTACACTTTTTGTGTAAGCACAACTGCACTCTTAGTGGCCTTTCGGTCAGGCAACGATCTCTCGCTCAGGCTGGCCTGAGCCCTGTCACAGTCAATGGCTATTTATAAATTAGGGAATAAAAAATACGTCAGATAGACTAGTGGCATTTTCCATTTTTGAGCATAATTTTTGACACTATCATGAGCTACAAAATTACTGCATATTTTCAAACCACCCTCCATTTATATTGTCTGTATAGCCTCATTTATAAAATCTCCTCTAAGGTTCAACAAAAGTTTTCAACAAATACTGCACTATGTGTGTTTGTGTTGGAACAGATTATAAAATTTTTTTTTTATTTTTTACTTGGATTAATCAAATTCTTTAAATCACTTCTAATCCTACCCGGAGTTAGATTATTTTGTTAAGTGCTGTAACTCAAACAATGCAAATTCACCCTTTCTTATTTTTCCAAGATCCTTAATACTTAAGATTTTGTAATCCATTGGCTCAATCGGCATTATTATTTTGTTCTTGGTAGTTACAGAAACAGGTCAAATTACGCTCTGAAAAATTCCTATATTCGAGCTCCACATGAATAGTCTTATATATAGTTCAGGGAGAGTGCATCTTCTTTGGAGTTTTGCACATGCAGTAAACAAACAATCAAGATATTCTGCATGCAACTCAACTGAGTGTGGTTCAGCAACTGAAAATGGCCTTTATGAATATCATTGCTAATATAATATCTAGAATATGGTTTGTTATGGATTGGGATTAAATTTACTTTTGAATGAAGCAGGCCTTCCAGTGCAAAAAAAAAAAAAAAAAAAAAGATTAGTGGAACATAAACTGGCTAAGTCCTAAACAACAGCTTAAAATGCTGCCTCATCCTGCAAAGTCCTTAATCATGCAGTTAAGAAATCTCCACTTTGGAGGTTTAGAGGCATGTGTGTGAATTAGTCTCACAGTCAACTCAAAACAAACAAAGAGTTAAAGCCATGAAACACGAGGGGTCAGAGTCAAGCAAAAACAGCAAGCAGCTGAGTTAGATCCTTCAGATCAGCTTCTCGCAGAAAAGCTCTCTGCGCAAAGCTCAAACAGGGCCATTGAAATTCTTTATATTTACGTATGTATCTTAAATATTTTATTTTATTAAAGCATACACGAAGAAAACAATAGTCCGTTACAATGTACAAAACAAATGGCCTTCAACAGTGCAATAGATTTACAGTTATATTTAAGAACATTGGGATCTGGTTGTGACAATGCAACCTACTACCACAGAGGTCGCTGCTCTCTCAAATATGACAAAGTTTCTCCTTCATAGAAACAGGGACCTTTACATGGAGGATGATAAAAGACAGTAGAAAAAAGTTTTTTTGTCATTTAATTTACTTTCTGTAAAATACTTTGACAAAGAGCACAGTGATTAATTGACGTAAAAAGCATTTCAATTTGTTGTGTATATTAAAAGATTAAAGGGGTTAAAGGCTGCAATAGTGTCTGTTTCAATCACTGGCATAAATTCCTTAATTTACAGAGAGATCTTGACAAACAGTGCACTAGAGAGTTAGTGAGAACACAAAAGTGAATGGAGCTTAGAGCCTGCTAAAGCAGAACTTTGACAGGTTATGTAGAAATATTTAGTATATCCCATGTAATCTGATTAGCATTGTGCAACCAGAAGGAAAAACTAGAAATATAAATGCATGATCACAGAGCCAAAAACAGAATAGAAAATCACACGTGGCTATGATGCATTTTCATGCCATAATATTCAAAACATTTTGCTTTCTGGATAGTGAAGATAAAACATTTTAAAATTAAAAGTTGAACTGCTCTTCTTTTGACGAGTAAATAAATGAATAAAATGCATGACAAAAAAACAATTGTTTTCCAATCCTAATTTTCATGTAGTCTTCATCAAGCATCCCTTACATACTACATCGAGAAATGCAGCAGTCTGATCAAATTGCACTGAACATTTCAGCTCTGCCCAAGTGGAGAATGGAAATGTTATTATTATCTGGATGTTATTGCAGTGGTTTGCAGTGGGCCAGATTCTAGTCTACTTTATTTCCTTTTCAGTTGTTTGGACCAGATTTTACATAAATATTTAGGCATTGCTCCACTCGGTTCTGAGAATGGCTTTGATAGAGGATTACATATCCAGTGACCACTAATTCCAAAATTACACAAATATTTTGCAGTAAACAAATGACAAGAACTCAGGCGCATACATACTCCAAAATAAAAAAAATTAAAAAATCACAGATGTCATGCAAAATTTGCTTCAGACTCCAAACAAACACATCCCTCATGTTACAAACGCATGTAACAAAAAAATAAAATAAAATAAAAAGAACCTTCAAATGTGAATAGTTGGATAAACCCAAGGCAGGTATAGAACCTTGTCATTGCAGTTTCAAACCATTAGAGTGAATTCAGGTCAATTAAGACACTTTTGAGAAGAATGGTAAAGTTACAGTAACAAGGTGGAGCAGAGGGTTTTTTTTTATGACTTTTTGTATATGGTAACACTGAAAACTTTTAATTGTCCTGACATGATTTTTTAGCTTCTTTAGGCTAATTGCTCTTTATATTATATTATTACAGAAAATGTATTTATCCTTGTCCAAACTTTCATTATAGAGATCAGTAGCTTAAATTTCTAAATAAAGTGTAAAATAAAATTTAAAACGTTATTTGAAATATTAACATTTAGGAAAATAGTCCACACAATAAATAGTCAAGTTTACAACGCTAGTGGCAAAAGTGGCGGTGATAATCATAATTACCATGTAATTACAGTATCAAAGTATCAAAGACGGAACTTTGTTACAATGTACATCATCCATTCACACAACCAAATGTAGATAGATGAACACATTTGACTCCACCCTCTCTGCATTCGAAAAACTTTATTTACACTCAAACGCAAGAACAACCCGACGTTTCAAAACAAACGATATTAATAACTCGGTAGGTATATATGATTGCACTATTTAATATAGACGACGGTTTAGATTTGTGGTAAAAATATTCAATAAAATAGGTTTAACCAATAAAAAAAGAGAATGGCCTCAGCCCGTTAATCCTGCTTTAGAAATCAAACTGTGCTCCGAGATAAAGCAGGCTAACCCGGTTCGCTTTCATATTCTGCCTGTGTTATAACTCAGGAAATACATATGCTGCAATTAAGAAGTATGTGTACAGTATGCTTTCACTTCCTATAACCGTCGTTAGCCGGTTGGCTAACCTTGTTTGGTCACGCCGACATTAAACGCATTTATTTGTCGGGCATGCGAGATTATGCATTGTTTTCCAGGATTAAAGGGCTTTTTCAAACGTGCATGGTTTAATTTCCAGCACAAATTCTGTTATAATACTGTAACAGTGTTCAGCTGTGGGATAATATAGCTGTGAGTGGTGTTTGCAAGGCTATAAAACCAAATTGAGGCAAAATGACAGCCTTTGCAATTATTTAACAAAGTAGCCATACGAGTTACAGTTGCTCTTATGAGCTATATTGTTTTAAATCAAATGAATGCTATTTTTCACACATTTCAACTAATGTAAAATGTACAAAAGCTTCATTCCGCATGGGACCTAAACATCATCCACTTACTGTAAGTGTTTGATTCTATTTAAGGAAAAGGCTGTTGTGGCTTCTTTTAAAATAACACAGATCCCGAGCAGCCAATGGCATCGGAGGAGATGGAGGGCTTATGCCCATTACCAGAGGTGACGGGCATCAAGGTGGAGCCGTCAGTCAGCATTGGCTCAGGAGAAGATGCCAACTCACACAACGCCATGGGGATAAAATTTATATTACCCAACCGCTTTGACATGAATGTGTGTTCGCGCTTTGTGAAGTCACTGAACGAGGAAGATAGTAAAAATATCCAGGACCAGGTGAACTCTGATCTGGAGGTGGCCTCTGTTTTATTTAAAGGTAAAGTGAATGACTGGTGCAAAACCACCTCCTTTTAAGTGAAATATAATTGTGAAGAAATTGATTAAAATGTCCCGTCTTTGTCTGCAGCGGAGTGTAATATTCAAACATCTCCCTCACCTGGTATTCAGGTTAGGCATGTTTACACGCCGTCAACCACCAAACACTTCTCTCCAATAAAGCAGTCCACCACGCTCACCAACAAACACCGTGGAAACGAGGTCTCATCCACACCACTGCTTGTTCACTGTAAGTCTTCATATTTGTCAAGAGATTTGTCAGCAGAATGTTTTTAAACTATAACCATGACCATAACTGTTTGTTGTTGTTGTTTTGTTTTGTAGCACTGTCAATACATCAGCTGGCAGCACAAGGAGAGATGGTTTTCTTAGCCAGTCGAATAGAACAAGGCTAGTTTGTTTAAAACATTCATGTGATGTGTGAAGCAGTTTGGTCTAAATCTTACTCATACTCACCAATGCTGCATTTAAAACAAACACTACTACTACATTACTGTGGAATATTATTATGATTTGCCATGTGTTTTTAATATATTTACCACTTTGGTGTTATGTGATCCTTCAGAAATCATTCTAATACGCTGATTAGGTGCTTAAGAAACATTTATCTTTATTAGCACCGTTGAAAACAGTCATGCGTCTCAACCGTGTTAGTATTAATTCAATAAAGGGAAAAAAAACCTGCTAGGTGTACTGTTAAGCTGAGATTTGCCATAGTACTAGCATTTTATTGCTCTTATGTTGGTTTTGACTGCTTCCTTTGGCCCTAATTTGTAAGTCACTTTGGATAAAAGCATCTGCTAAATAAATAAATATAAATGACCTACCACCGATTTCACTGACGAGGCTTAGTCCTGGCTTATGCTAAGCCTCGTTTGTGAAATCAGGCCTAAATGTAATTTCCAAAACAAAACAAACACCTGACTCACTCCAGACTTTTAAACAATTTTTTAACTCTCTCTCTTTATATATAGGTCTATACTATGTCTAAAATTATTATAAATGAGGACCGTTGACCTCTAATTTCTTGTTTCACTTTGAATTAGAGTCTGTAATAAACCTGCAGGATGAGGAGGGATTCACCCCACTGATGTGGGCGGCAGCTCATGGACAAATTGCTGTGGTGGAGTTCCTGTTACAGAGTGTGAGCACATCATACACAGTCACTACATCATTTGTTCAGTGTCTGCTTAACTGTCTAAAATGTACCTGCACAAATCTATCCGTTAGCGTTCCTCGGTTGCTGCCATATTTATTTCCTGAGCTTACCAGATACTCACAGCTCTTTCCTTTCAGGGTGCAGATCCTCATCTCTTGGCCAAGGGAAGGGAAAGTGCACTGTCACTGGCTTGCAGTAAAGGGTACACAGATATTGTCAGAATGCTGATCGACTGTGGAGTTGATGTCAATGAGTATGATTGGGTAAGCGTTCACATTATTGATGAGATTCCTAAAGCAGGGGTGTCAAACTCAGTTTTGTTTTGTTCCAAGCCTGCTTGAACACATACAGTATAGAGTTTTTAATTGAGCCTGAAGGACTTGACTCGATCAGATAATGGTTAATTAGGGTTGCATTTAAACTCTTCAGGGCTCCGGTCTTCCAAGAATTGAGTTTGACTCCCCTGTTCTAAAGCTATGACCTGTGAATGAGAATCCTTTGTTAGTGACCATAGTGAGCTTTACCAAAATATGCTGGACAGATTTGTCAAGTAGGAGACATTATCTAGTTATTGCTATATGGTATGAATATACCAATATAATTTGTATCTTGTATCAAGTATCAATGCTTAAGAAAAAAAAAAGATTTGCACTTAAGGCAGTGCATATTTTTTTCCAGAATGGCGGAGCACCGTTGCTCTATGCAGTGCATGGTAACCATGTTCGCTGTGTGGAAATCCTCTTAGGTAAAAGGCTAACTTTGGACTACTTTTATTGCATTGCAGCGTTTAGGTATTTTTGTTAATATTACTTCTGATCACTTAAACAGAAAGTGGAGCCGACCCAACCATGGAGTCTGACTCTGGGTTCAACGCTATGGACATGGCTGTGGCGATGGGACACCGAAATGGTAGCTATTACATGATTACCATGTTAAATGAATGGTGTCTTCAAATGTGACATGATTGTTTTATTAATTTTAAGCAATTAATATTTTTATACCCGTTTTATATTGGTCTTAATTGTAATTCCTTATATTGTTGCCTCCTAGTCCAACAGGTATTAGAGGGCCATCTTCTGAAGCTTCTGCAAGGTATCAAAGAATAACCATAGCAACTACAAGAATAACTGGAGTGAATATTTGAGTGTTGATTATGATGACGCGGACAATGCCATTTCACATTTGCTGAAAACACTTTATATGAAATTGTCATTTTTCATATCCATCTTTGAGGCAGCAAATGCACAGCTCAACAAACATGAGAATTGAAGAGATCAGAACTTCTGTGTTTTAAATCTACTGTTATGAGCTTTTTTTTTTTTCAAATCAATGTGAGGTGTGTATTAGGTTACTGATTTATATCTAGTTGCAATGTGTACTTGAAAAGATATTTATTTTGCCATCTAAAGCCAGAAAATAAGTTGTTTCACGTAAAAGTTGACTGATATTATGGATGATTCAAAAAACGTAAATCTAAATCTGGGCACTTTAGAATCAATCATGTGGAAAAAAACATGGTGAAAAAAGTCACAGTGAGAGACCTCAAAGTACCAGTTCAGCTGTCACTTGTTATTGTCATTTTTTCCAGCTTTAATGTAAGTTTTGTGCTATAACAATGTAAATAAACCTTAATTTATATTGAAGGATGTGTATCATTTTAAAAAGAGCTTTAGAAGTGGAAATTCACTGCATTTTCTTTTGTGATGATCACTTAAAATAATTGGGGTTAAAAATGATTGGTTTCAAGTTTGATTTCATCCCCATTTAAAAACAAAAACACAAAACAGTTTTTAATAAGCATTTTGTCAATAGCAAACGTTTAATTCCAGATGTTGATTCAAATAAGGTCCAACAAGTGAGCCTCAGTAACAGGGAAGGAGGAGGCAAAAATGCCTTTTGGACCGTACAAGCAAACACACACTCTTAAAACTGTGCATGAACTTGTGTGGTACAATCAATCTCACACTCTCAGCTTGGACACAGGAGGGTCACAGCAGTGCACAAAAAAGATAAAGTAGATTCAGGGATGCAATATTTATAAAAGAAATGGGGGGAAAAAACAAAAACAAAAAAAAAGTCCCACAAGTCTACGCTGAGACCAGAGATTTCAAACGTCTTTTCCTTCCTGTGACGTTAATTTGCCTCATTCTTTGAAGCCTCATCAAAATTCTCCACAAGGTCTGCAAAGAGAGAAAACGAGGATTCAGTAAAACAATCCCAGGTTTACATGTAGTCACTGACAATTCAGAGGGATTAAAAAAAAAAAAAAAAAAAAAATGAACACTTGTGAAAAACAGGATTCACGAAAAAACACTGGACATCCAATAAATGTGGAGAGTAAAAAACTAAATCTCATCTTTATGAAAATCTGTAAATGTTTATAGAAACATGATCTGAAAAGCAATTTCTGTGCTTCCCTCTCACTTGTGTGCCCACGTGTGCAAGTAATTTCCATAGAGAACATAAACGAGCACTGGGGGACTGAAAAGTCCACAGCTGTAAAAATGAAACCACAGAGGATCAAAAGCAGGTTGCCTTTTAGGAGATGAAATCTGATAAATGGAACATCAACTATTCTGCCTCAGGGCATCAGAATGGAAATCACTAACAGAAGGCTGGACTTTGTTTTCAGAGGGGACAGAAAAGGTTGAATCTCAGTAATGGGCACAATGGCACAAGCCGTTAACCCTTTTTGTCATCGCACGGCTGAGCTAATTCTGCAGTGTCGGAGATGTAATCATACTGTCCATGTGCAAGACTTGGGTTACTAACTGGAGTTTGCTCAGCAAGGAGAACTGGGGAATTGTAATGGCAACCGTATGTGTTCGACCCCCTCTCTTTAAAAAGAAAAGCAAACGGAACCGTCAGTGGTCATAAACAATAAAGGAGATTTTAAACACGTGTATATGACGACAATATAAGAGCCAAGACAACCTGCTGAGACCCTCCTTTTTTGGACATTTCCACAGGGCAGCGTCTCAGCTTGTGCTAATGTAAGCAAGTGTGCTTTGTTTACATTAACACACGCACAGAAAGCCATATGGTAATAATTGTGAAGCTTAAGCTAGGAGACATAAAATACACAAGGAATAATAGAAAATGTAAGCAAATAATCTTATGGTTAATGCTACGACTTAAAACCGAGAGATGATTGTTAAAAAAAGAAAAAGAAAAAAAAAGGAAATAAGGGAGTTTCAGAGCAACATACTGACCTGGAACTTCGTCATCATCTTCCTCTCCACCGGCTACTGGTGCCTTTCCATCACCAGCTGCAAGAAAATTGAGAATTTAAAATAACATACAAAGGGGAAAAAAAAAAAAATCACCACTGCGGATTCAGCAGTTGCAGATTCTAAAACATTTAAAAAAAAACACTAATAATAGAAAAAATAATATATATATATATATATATATATATATATACATACATACACACACATTTCTATAATGACAGGGCTGAACATGCCTATATTATGGGACTCATCAGCTCTGATTAATCATAAGCCCTGAAAGAGCAAGAAATATGACTCCTAATAATGATCAGGGTTAAAAGCTGATTTGAAAAATGTTATGAAAAGACGAATTAATATTATTTAAAAAAAACAAAACTAATTACAACAGACAATTAACTATTTTGTTTGCATGCTATGTGGCCATTTACCAACAAAGAACTGGCAACATGTGAATATGGTACAAGTAGTTTAGTCTTTCTTTAGACCAATATCCCCCAACCAAAAAAAAACAAACTATCTACTTCAATTAACTAACTTAAATGGGGTGTTAAAGTTTTTAAAACACACTGTTTAAAAAACATTTAAAATACATTTAATGTAAAAGGGGTTTGGCTGACAGAAAGCAGCTTATAGATTTCCTTGCACTCTCAGTTTATGACCAAACAACCAACTAAAAGTCTATTTTCAAGCATACTCTCTAGGAACAGCCCTGCAGCAATGACACACCCCTCCCCCGGAACATGTGCTTACACCTGTTAGAAACCCACACACTGGACTGTCACTTTGTTAGGCAAGTTAGTTACTATGCTGCTTGCTACATAAAATGAGCAAAACAATGCAATGTGACACCATGTCTCAGACTAGCTGACCCAGTTTTGACAACTGAACACACCTTGTTTAGGCAAGGCCTCTGCAAGTCTGCGCAGACTGGTCAGGCTATCGGCGCCCAACTGGTTAAGGATAGAGGGCAGCATCTCTGTCAGCTGCTTGGTCTCTGCGTGGCCTGTGATGGTAAAGGTGTTGGCTGCCAGTGATGCTTGCACTTTGGGATTGTTGAAGTGGATCACCGTGCCCTGGTTTGTGAACATATTAACCTAAAAAGCGACAGTTGTATGATAAGTGGACATAGGACGCAATTTTAGACATTTGTAAAAGCAGAACGCATGTTTAACATTACCTCCTCAATGCCAGAGATGTTATTTACTCCCAATTTCTTCAGGGAGAACTGGAGCTTTTTGTCATCGGCAGTGGCCGTTCTGTGGACCACCTTCTTCTTTCTGCGGGCGGTACCCTGCCAAAACAAGATACCATCAGTGTGTCTTTGAGAAACTACTCTTGATAGACGTGACAAAGTTAAGTTAACTCAGTGTGGTTGTAACATTGTATTATCATACCTTTCCACCGATGCGGACTTGAGCCTGCAACTTGGCTAATTTCTCCTGGTTCATTATAGTTTCTTTCATCTGTAAGACAAGCAGAAGTATGTAAGTGATACTGTGAAGTGAAGTTAAAGCACAGATGAGTTGTAGGGGTGCGGTCTGAATGACACATTCAGCGGACAAACTTTTTCTCTAGTTCATAAGAAAGACCACTCGTGCACAGCCATTACTAAATCGTCAAGCTTATGTCCTTTATCATTTTCAAACACATTGAAGTCGTCAGAAAAGACCTTTATTAGCGAAACGGCTGCTAATAAAAAAAAAAGAGCAAACTATGGGAGAAGGTTGTCAGGCCTGTTGAGCAAGATCGACCACTTGACTAAAATTAAAGTCAGATAACGTTAGTTTTAACACCCGCGACGCAACACTCCCAGGTCGATACTGTAATGCAACCACTCAACGTTTCAAATACAAAAACAATCCGACGGGATTTCTCTGTGAATAAACTGTTGTAAGTTACGCCCTCAGTTCCAAAGAAAACCGTTAGCCAATTTTAAGACGCTAAACGCCAACGCAAAAAAGTCGCAACATATGAAAACGATATTAGCATTCGGTTTATAAATAGATATAGATGTAAAAACATGAGATAAATGAATCGCGTGAGAGGGCTCGTGGAGTTGTTTGCAGTGAGCTAGCAGGAGTGCTAATCTCACGCGCTCTGAGGCCTGGGTCTCCCCCGGCAGGGCCGAGTCTCACCCGAGCCGATTCAGGCGTCTTTCCGCGGGCGATTCCTACAAAACAGCAGCCGCGTTTGGTAAATAAGGTACTTATTTACCTTGAGCCTCGGAACCAGGAGTGGTTGTGCAGGAAATAGAGTATTTTAGAGCTCCTCACTGACCTGCACGCTAGCAGCAAACACACGCGGAGAGCAAGATGGAAGCGAGAGAGGATGACGGAAGTGACGACAGGACTGAAATGCGACGCAGTGGGCTGGATCCAAAAACCATTCCTGCCCGCCCTGCACAAGTCTGGGCCAAGAATAGTGCTCAGACAGCGAAGTCGGATCCCTTTTGTGCATTATTTTTGTAAGGTACAGTAAGTGAGTTTAACTTACACAATGTATGTTGACTTTGCCTCAGACCAACATGTAGTCTCAAATTAATATATATATATAAGCATTAGAAGTCTAGCCTATTTAATGTTAGATTCACTGCTTGGTGGAAATTTTATTCAATCAGTTAAATTGCATTAATAGCGATATTTACACATTCTTGTTCCGCTGGGGAAATACAGGAAATTGATGATAAATGTGGATAAATTCAAGCCTTCAAGAGTAAGACTATAGGTTAATAGATGAACATGGTCGTATATATCCTAAACAACCGGATCTATTTTCGAGGGATAAATGCGTTGGCTTTCAAAGATAAATAACATGTGATCAGGGGCCTGTTCCATAAAACAAGTTTGCCAAATAACCCAGGCTATATTCGGTAAGTCTGACTTCACCGAATTAACAGGAAATAAGTCAGTCTAATTTAAATAAACCTTAAGCTATTTGGTAAACTTGTTCTATGAAAACAGGTCCCTAACTTAAGATAAACAAAATTGTATTTTTCTGCAACGATATTAGTGTTTTATTATTATTATTTAAATAAGTAGGCTAACTAGGTTAATTAAATAAACCCACCCAGGTACGGGTTAACAGGTTAATAATGTCAGAATGTAGCTTTGTTCACATTGCATTATATTAGGAAGTATTGCAGATGTCAGAACATCTCAGAGAATTAGCTAGGCTATAGCCTACGAGGAAGAATCGGCGAGCTGTTTCCATGTGGATCTAGAAATAATTTGTGTCTGTAACTGTAGAAGTAAACAAACGTTCGGTAGCTATTACTGAAGAAGATTTTTAAAATAGACGCAATTATACGCGAAAGACTAGAACACGCAAACTATCGGCGAAAGCCTTCTTGGGGGTATTACTACATCTCAATGTAGCTATTAGCTGCTTTAATGCATAAAAATACTTCTAGTTGGAGAGTAGCACTTTCGAACCGCACAGTAAGGTCTACTTTAAACCGGTTTTATTTCATGCATGTGAAATTTATTGTAACGCACGTGCGAATCCCTGCAGTTCATATTATATTCTTGGGACTTGTCACCCAGAGCAGCCGTGGCAGGGAAGTGCTTTCATGGTAGCCCGTGGCACGGAAAGCGCCTGCAAACCCCTCTGGGACTTTTAAAACACTTTAGATGTGGTTTAACCACACATACAAGCCCTGACCCGGCTTATTGCGCCCTGATTCTCAAAAACTCTATTTCATTCACTCGCAGACGCAGAATAATTTAACCACAGCCAATAATATGAACATCACCGCCAGTTATTGTGATGTCATGTTGCGCATGCTGTCCTCTTTAATCAACAAACCATCCCGGAAAGATTATATTTGAAAAACCAATTTTTTTCTAATCCAATAAAAAAAAAATTTGTTCACCTGAACTCGGCCTACCTGTTCCTGACCGGCTGAAAGTTTCCTTTGCTGCACACTTATGCGTTCTGACTTCCTGCCTTTCTGACCTCGAGCTTTACAATTTATTTATTAGTTGCTGTTGTTGTTTTAATTGTGTGAAATATAAAATCTAAAAGAGAATCTGCCTTCTGCATTTGTCTCTAATTTAGCTAACTAATTCTGTATCAGAGTTAAAATAGTCTCAGCTAACATGTCCATTTTTTTCTAGTTTAAACATTGATTGCCTTTGATCTTACCCCAAAGACATATTATAACTAGAGCTTAACCTGTTATAGCTATAGCTACGACCAAGATTTTGGTATAAAAACGTTACACAATATCAGTCCCTAACATAAAAACATTTCCTTTTCTACATCCCCAAGGCAAACACTGCAAAAATAAACAACAACAAAAAAAAAAACCGGCCACATTATTTAAAGATTCAATAAAGAAATGTCTTGTTCGAGGCGCTTTTATTGAATGCTGTTAATATTATGTCTAGCCTATAAATTTAATTATACAAAATATTAAGGTAGCCTATCAGCAGATTATTCTTAAAATAACCACAAGAAATAACATCAACCCATTGCTTGCAAAACAACAGATTTTTAAAATATTTGTCGAATAATAATCACTATAGATAGAATGTAGGCTACACTAACATTTAAAAGAGATAAAAGGATTTAAAGTGGCGTCAGTTTGAACTGACCTGCCGCGAGATGGCACTCTCACAGCCCTTAATAACTGCTGGATGAAGTAAATATATGTTAAATACACAAGCCTGACCACATGAGTTACCATAAAACGGCCATCAAACCGGACCAGATGTTTTTGTAATCATACAAAAATACCCCTTATACCCACTGCATCCTCCAGAACCAACATGGAACTGTAATAAAAAAGGAAAAGATAATTCATTTTGAGAAGTTCGAAAAGACCTTTACTTTATGTCGGGTACACGAGTTTCTATGGGTCAGCGTTTTGTGTCTTTTGGACAAGTATGTTTTCATCACTCCTACCACAAGTTGTTTTAGTATCCAACTTTATATGCAATTTCTCTGTGTTTTTGTTTGTCTTTTAATTGGCTGAGCGAGTTGACTCTTAATTGGCAGAGCTAGCGTTTCGACTATTGTTTTTTAGTGAAGGCCCACAAAATTATTAGTTAACTAAAGGTTTGATTATGATGATGATTATCATTATAGTTCTTAATAATAATAATAATGATGCAGTGTGGATATTATGGCTTTTATTTAAACAAATAATAAATGAATTACAACAACACAAAACACGCACTTTAATTGTTTAATGCAGTGTTTGTAAGTGCTTCGTTAATCTCAACAATTAGGTGTCAAACTTGACAGCTTTTCTATTTAATTAGCTACTCAGCTATTGAGAGTAATAGAATTCAAGCTTTATATGTTCACTTTGTAAAAACACGTGTGAAAGCAAACTAAAAGACGGACACTCTCCTTAAAAGGAGAAACAACCAATCAAACAGACACTGTACCGCTATGTTTTATTTTTATTTTTAAATAAATAAAACCACAAATTTGGTTCCACTTGTAATACTTAACTGAATTGTATTCCTGTAATTATGATCAGATATGGTTGTGTATTTTCAAGTAGCATTAACTTTTTCAGAAACCTTTAACTGCTTCATTTTAATCTTTTAATTAATGTGTTGTATTGACCCCTTTGTTTTAACCGAGGCCTGTTTGCACGTTTGACGCATTTTTATGTCGCACTGTGTCAGTTCACTGTTCAGTGATACCCCCTTGCTTTATATGTGCATAATTATGACAGAAACGAAGAATATTTCAGTGTACTCACAAATATGCTACTGTTTAACATAAAAAAAAAATAAAAGGGAGATGGATGGCCGACCATATACCGATTGCTAATATTAATTATGAATATGAAAATGTAAGCCTCTCGGAATAGGGCAGACGCGCATGTGCCCTGCTTTTTCGCAAGCTAGAATGCTCTTTCGTGATCCGCGTGACTGATGCGAGTTAACAGCTGACTTTTTTTTCCATTACCAATGGCTCGCGGATGATCTAGTGCACTCCCGTGTCACGCAAACTGCGATGCGTACTGAGGCAGACAACCGAGTGCATGTTTTGAAGCATTTCTGAAATCACCAACGTCATGCACCAGAACAGAATATACAGTAAAAAATATATATATATATTGAACACATTGAATAATATAACAATAGTAGGGAGGGTCCTACCATAAAGGCGTGCTTAATTCGCTGAGCTTCTTACATCTTCGAGGCTTTTAAAGAAGACAGTGGCATTTCACCCAAGAGAGAAGAAATCCCATTAAACCAATAGAAACCAGCAGCGGTGACCGCTTAAAGATAGAGATAAACCTCGCCGTTGTTTAAATAATTTTTCAAAGACTGATATTTTTTATCTCTTCAATAGCAGCGGTGACGCTTTGCTGTCATGTGATCAGCGAGCTGGTATAAAGCGCATGGAAAGATCCGCCCTCTTTGGAATCCTGGTCTGGCCTTTAGGAGGGTCTCCCCAGACAGCATACGCGCGTGGATGTTGGGATTTGGGCGACCTCTTGATTCCGTGCCGACAGTAATCCATTAAAAGCCTATGGCACTAGTGACACACTGGCACGTCCTCTCCGCCTCTCCCGCATCTGCTCGGCGCGTCTTATGAGTTCTCTCGAATCGAGAGCGCAGGTAGCACGCAAGCTCAGCACACCGTAGCCCATAGGGGACCCGAGAGAGCCATGACTTTGAGCTCCGAGATGTCGGATGCGTCTGTGCTCTCGGAGGAGACCGACATCGATGTGGTTGGAGAGGGAGATGATGGTGACGGCCAGACGCGCTCCTATGTGGACGAGGTGGCTCAGATGCACGACGAGATCCTCCTCGGCGGTTCGCCGTCTTGTGTGGATGCCTCTGCCGCGCGGGACCCGTACAAGCCAACGAGTAAAAACACCCTGGTGAAGCCCCCATACTCCTACATCGCACTAATCACCATGGCAATCCTCCAGAGTCCCAAGAAGCGCCTGACGCTGAGCGAGATCTGCGACTTCATCAGTAACAGATTTCCATACTACCGGGAAAAGTTTCCAGCTTGGCAAAACTCCATCCGGCACAACCTGTCCTTAAACGACTGCTTCGTCAAGATACCGCGGGAGCCCGGGAACCCCGGTAAAGGCAACTACTGGACATTGGACCCAGAGTCCGCCGACATGTTTGATAACGGGAGCTTTCTACGCCGCCGGAAACGCTTTAAGCGCCAGCAGGCGCCTGAACTCCTCCGCGACCACGGAGGCTTTCTCCCCGCGGCCGCGGCGTACGGCTACGGACCTTACGGTTGTGGATACGGTCTGCAGCTTCAGTCTTATCACGCGCATTCTGCGCTCCTCGCCTTTCAGCAGCAGCAGCCGCCACCGCCCTCGTCCCGGCATCCTCACACCGGAACTCTCATCCCCGCGCCTTCCCTCATGCCAAACACTACGGAGCTCACCCGTTCCCGCTTCTATCCTTCTCTAAGCCCCGGGCTTTCTCCCCCCATACAGACTGCGGCTAAATCCCCGGTTCACCGCTCACCCTTCTCCATAGACAGCATTATCGGGAGCTCTTTAAGCCCTACGCACTCGCATTGTGCCTCACGGACTTCCCCGGTGGTCCCGGTGCTTCCGCCGACCCTCGCGTCTCAGCACTCCTCAACCCCACTACCGGGAGTCTTGCACGGACCGACGTCTTTACACGAAACCTACGCAAACCGGATTGTCAGTGGCACTAGCGGCTGTTAATTTTTTTTAACTAAACGTCACATTTTAAAGCGATACACTCCTGTGTTTAAGGTAGGATTATTTTTGTACTGTTTTGTTTTACGCAGCTGAATGGTGGACATTAACACGTTCGTGCCTATATTCAAGCTGTGAAATATGAAATATATATTTATGTTAACATTTTAGTTCAATCTAATTTCCGCCCTCACGAACTTTTCGTTGTCGGCGTGATTGTGGTAATCACTGCATAGGGCGTCTCAGGACAACATTTTTTACAGGCTATAAAATAAATTGTGAAATGTCTACAATTATATATTTTGTGTGAAAACACAGATGTTTTCTAGTTTGGCAAACTGATTTTATCATTTGTACTTTGTAATGAAAATTCACAAGAGTGAAAATCGAAAAGACATTTTATACAACGTGTACTTCTCAGTAGCCTAATAAACAATGTACATTCTTTGATATTGTATACTCGGAGTGTGATATTTTTTACACGGTCTGTTTTTCATTAATAATAAATATTGTTTTGCAAAATAAGATGGAGTGGAAATGACCTCATTGATAGTCCCAATAGCTCTAAATGCTAATAGTCAGAGCTGGGTAGTATTGTAATTTGGACATCAGGTTTTTAAAATGAATTAGGCCAGCTTGTTATTAGATTACATTTCTTTTAAAATACCAGTAGTCAGACCACAGTTATTTAGATGACACATTATTCACATAATAACAATAAATTATATTTATAAAATAGCCTACTGCTTATAGGCTACCAGTTTATCTACACAAAGACCATGCAGTCCATAGTCAGGTGGCTACACAGCATTTGACTTCTGGATTTACAAAAATCATTTCAGGTCAGTATGGTTACTTTACCATGTATTAGGCTGTTTTTGAAAGGCTTGTTCACATCTTTCATGCACAAATTCATATTATTCATCTAATTAAATATGTTAATAGTATAGTAGGCTATCACATTTGCATTTCCAGTTGATTAATGGTCACATGATATGCAGGTAAACAAATAAAACCTTGACTGTTGATTTTTATTTTAGTGTTTTGTTTTGCTTGATGTTGCTTTAAACTGATTTTATAAGCTTAAATAAATTAAATATTTGTTTTCCAGTATACTCACAAACCTTCCGTAGTTTGTTTAGGAAAACTAGTTTGGGAAACCTAAAAGTAATATAACGTTTAATGCACTTCATGTTGTTAATTATTTGAAATATATTTTCTTACTCTTTATATTCTTCTATATCAAAATGGCACAAGATTAACCTATTTGATGAGGTGTGATAAATGAGTTAGGCCAAAAGTAATCAAAGCATCATCTGATTATATTAGCCCACTTAAAATAATGGATACATTAATATCTACAGTTTTTGTCATGCATTTTGGAATTGCTCTGCAAAAAGGATAATATTGCTTTTACATCCTGCCTCTAAAACCAGGTGTTCACTTTGTCTCGATCCTCTTGTATCCTGAAAAATAAATACAACAAGCATAGGATTAAAATAGGATTGTAAATGTAGCCACTTCTAACCATCAACTACTGCAGTGACGGCAGCCATTTAGGGCATATGTTAAAGAAAATAGCAACAAACTACAAAAAGGAGTGATTGCAATTTTTGCTGTTGCAGCATTTGACAGCATCATGCATTCGCTCAAGGAAAAATGACACACACACACACACAGAGGGACCAGTTGAACTCTAATGTAAAGGTCATCATGGGGACTGTTTGGAAATGTCGAGCAGCATCAAGAGTATTTTGTCTCAGCTATCACGAGATAAACCTTGTCAGTAAAAGACTTGTACTCCCCAGGATTATTGTTCCAGGATGCATTTGGAAAAGATAGTGGCCCATACATCTATATGGCTGTCTAGTTCAATTGAGGCCTCTGAGAGAATGACAGATTTCGGTGCTCAAACACTCACATTTATCGATGAAATTGCAAAGTTGTAACACTGTACATTTGCCCGTTGCTTTAAAGGTGAAGACCGTGATAAAATTATTTCAGCAGTCAAAATAAAAAGCACTTAAAATGAAAAGAAGCCTTATAATGTGGTTATAAAATAGGCTATCGTGCAGCCTGCATTTAAGCGCAATATTCGTGTTTAATAAATTAACTGTATCTGCATATTTCACTCGAACTGTGTGATGTCGGTTTCCCATCACGGCCTACATATCTGTATATGTTGTTTCCCACATTTATCTCCGTAATTGCTACTCAGCGACAGCACAATGTCAGATGGGGTGAGAAACGCGGTGTTTCCCTGCCCTTAGGTCGGTGATAATCGGCGTGATCTGATCCAGCTGGCCCTGTCCATGGGAGTACACTGCTCTAACACTTTTTCTTTTTGTCATCTTCGGTCATTTGTAAGGACCCGGATTGAATATACAGAGTGGGCTAGAGATAGTAAAAGGAAATCGGTCAGTATCACAGAGGGCGTGCATGTGTGTAGAGATGCCGAGGCCAGTTTGCTGAACTTCACCAAATGCCATAGCCATCATAATTAACTGCTGCTGGGATGCTTATACGGAATAATGGCCTGTAATTACAGATAAACGTCTTCAAAGAGACGACAATTAAGACCACAATAGACAATTTTCGAGACCAACCCATATGAAAAATATTTTTAGGCAATCAAAGTGCACCACGGACGCGGTTCAAAACGAGCCGTGGGTCATCTTGATGGAAAAAAAAAAAACCAACCGTCTTATTTCTAAAGTTGTATTTGTCTGTTTTTTGTGACCCTAATTGAAATTTAGAGTAGTCTATCTGGATTACGCAGAGGAAATGCACAGTAGAGACATAGTTCAGTAGGCCAATAGAGCAGGAAACGCTCGGACGCTTACGCGCGCACAAATACTGTAGTGCCACTATGATGTAACCATTGGCTGGAGATAACGTGATTGAGTGAATGCTCTTGTCCCCTTGCAAACATTCATTAATTCATGCATTTCTTTCTTTATCTATTTATGCAGTAAGAACCTGTGAGAACTCATAGATGAAATAGAAAGGGTATAGCCTACATTTCCCTAAAACAATAGACTATGATTTGTGCAAATATTCCACGGTAAAATAAACAGCAGAAGTACACGCATATATATAAACGCATATGTAGCATCGCTTAAAATTCTTCTGCTTTATATTTAGACTGCTTTGAGGTCCAAGGTTTATTTTGCGCATCCATTCAGATTCGTTTAGCTCGTGCAAAGTCAAGGACTGATCGCGTGCTAAACTCTACTATAGTGTTTTCATCTCGCCAGCTTCATGAATTATAAATGGTTACTATGCGTCCTGGTGTGTGGACAGAATGCTAGCGGACAAGCTAAAGAAGATATTATTCCGAGTAGAACTCAAACCCGACCGATTAAAACACAAGCTTCAAGACGACCATGTCAAATGTTATAATTAATACCAAGAGGTAGCTCTTGAATCATAAATATTTGCGTGCGCGTACACACACATACACGAAAAAAGCGGCAGAGGAGGGCAAGACTGGGAGAGGCACCTCATGCCTTACTTCCACCTGCCTGTTTCTTCTTGACACAAAAAAAAAGAGAGGGAAAATAATCAACACACAAGAATGCGTCTAGCCCATAACACATATAGGTTTTTAGGCTATTAGTAAAATAAAAAATAAAGGCTTTTTCTTTATGCATTTATTTTTGTTGCTGCTTTTTTATTTTTTGCTTTTACGTTTTTGACCACCTACATCAAATATAATAAAGCAAAAACTCTTACTCTACACTGACAGTGGATGTTTTCAAATTCAGACGCTATAATTTTCTTAAGGTAGCATGGACGGCCTTAATTGAACTAACTCCATAATCCATATTTACTTTTTTTTTGTAATTTTATTAAACATCATCAGCACGATTTACAAATTGAGAATTGTGTGTATTGTGTAATTAGCAAAAGAATAGTTTCAAATGTACCTGTGATGTTTAAACACTGATCATCACGCAGCCGTTTTCGTGCTTAACACATTGCTGTGCTCACAATAATTGCCTTTTTGATTCATATGTTTTCATTACGATTTACTGTGTTACAATAATATGCTAAACTAATGGCGTCTGAGCTCATCTTTTAAAATTCAAGCATGGTAGTATTATGATCGTAATTAAATAATTGCATTGTTTGTTTGTTTTTTACCACATTGGCCTTTCAAATACGAAAACCACTGCAATTCCAACCCAGTCGCACGGCTAGTCGTGACAATATCACGAAATAGGCATAAAATCTATTGATTCGTGTCAGGGTCAGTTTAAAATAAAATATAGTAATATTTTTGACAGCAACATAACAACAATTATTTAAAAAAATAATGCTAGTTAACCATAAATAAATTAATAATAATTATTATTGTTAGCAGGAGCAGCAGCAGTTCTTTGTTTGCTCATATATTAATGAAAATAAGTGTCTGATAACCAGAAAAATTGCTTCACTATACAGAAATTAAACTACGGATCACGAAAAAGGCGCTGGTGCATATGGAGGGAAACGGCTCGTGCACAACTGCAATAAGCAAGAAGATAAAGTGTGTTTTTATATAAAGATATATAACAGTGTAACTAGTATACTAGTATTATTTTAATTCGAAATCTCCTGTCAATAACGTATTAAAATGCATTACTGTCATCTTCAATAATAATAATAAAAATAATAATAATAGCTAAAAATAATAAAAAGGTGGAGAACAATTTCCATAATCAGGAGTTTTTAAACTATTAAATTTTATCTTGTAACTTGTAACTTAATCCCACTTCGTATGTTCTTTCGTCAAACTACAAGGGAAAAAAAGAAAAGAAAAGAAAAGAAAAACAGGAAGTTGAAGATTGAGTGGACTACACAGTGAGGGAATTATTTTGTGGCCAGCATCAGACCAAAGAACAATACACAAACACTGGTGCTCATAATTTATGTTGTTACATCCACAATTCTAAACCAATTTAAATATAAAGAATAGAAAATTGGGTGAGAAGGACCAGTAAACCACACCAAGAGGCTGGAGTTTACAAAACTTAAACAAACTGCAGTGTACAAAACTGGAAACAATCAAAGTCCTGTAAACGTTCTTCTTTGTTTTCAAGTGTTTAGGATCGCGTGGCAATGCTGAGTTTGACCCAAGATGCCCAGTTAGAAGTTTATCAAGTGAGGTTTAAAGGTCACGGAGATCAGGGCTAGAGCCATAACAAAGTATCTGAAATCTAACTGTCACACATGGCAACGCACACTCCACAATGACATTACAGCCTAAGCTCATCATAACATCTGCGGTGAAAGTAAACTGGTTGTGGTACAGCAGCAGAACTTTTTGAATTGAATTGTGCAATATCAGTTTTACAATGCAAACTAAGACTAATTCAATCTGATTTAATCTTAAAAACAAGACTTTTGATGAAACAAACCAATCAGTCAGTTTGATATGATGAAATTTTCCATTTAAATGTTATCACATGAAGCAGAGTCAGATTGTCTGGGGGGGGTAAGTAAGTTTCACGAGTTCCATTCCATATGAATTCACCTGATACACACTTACACACACCACTTTGATTACATCCTCTACTAATGTAACGTTTTCGAATCCATTGTGTGTGCATGTGTGTGAATAAGCAAGAGAGGTATTACGAGGAGAGATGTAATAAGGCAGTGAATGCCCTCCACGGGAGGCGTTGAATCCCTTTCTGATCTATTCACATTGTAGCCCAGCAACACTTATCCTCTGTAGCTGTATAGAACCGAACAGTGTGTATGTGTGTATGTGTGTGTGAGTTTTACGCTCCATTAGCAAGTTTGAGAACTAAAGGCAGGTCTGAATACAGCTCCAATTAGAGAGTTAGAGAGCCCACTAACACACTAGTCTCTGCCACCCAACTTCAGTCAATTACTTCTCTCTTCCTTTCATGCTTTCTCTTTTCTTCTTCTCTTTTTTCCCACCTTTTGTCGATTCTGCTTTATCTCTTTATCCCTTTTCTGCTTCTGTTTCATTGTCTCCTTTCTCTCTTTTCTGTACTTGCTTTTAAACGCTGTCCATTGCTATATTTTCACCATCCCATCTTCCTCTCTGCCCCCGCCGCCTTTGTTGACATTGCATTGAAGCGATTCCTGTGGAGAGGTTATGAAAATAAATTCAGTGGTTTTGCTTAACACTGTTGTTATGCTCACTTATTTTTCTTTATTGACAATGCTTAATATGTATAATGTACTTAATATTGAAATATACATGTATTATTCAAGTGTACACCAACTTCCACAGCCATTATGTCAGACACAGCAGATAACTGCAGTTTTAACACGTTTTATATGTAAAAGCTACAATTGTCTGTTCAAATCTGGCTAATACAGACCCACTTCCCTACCTTTCATGTATCCTATAATGACTGACTCAATCGTATTTCCCCAAACAGCCTGATTGTGGACGCCAGTTACACGCAATAACGCCACTGTAGCATAAACATTTTAGCACGCTGCGCCGGGCCATTCATCACAGTGACACCCATAGGTAATCTACACCGTGCACCGCACTGGACGTTAACCAGAGGCTCACAACTCCTCTCTCTTTCTTTCTGGCTTAAGGCTTTGCCCTTTAATAGCCTTTGCAAAACATTGAGTCATAAAGTCCATTTCTATGATAAAGTGTGGGCATCTGTTAGCCTAAGGAGCTAATTCTGTTGGTGTAACCAAATGTATTTTTTTTACTTGGAAAAAAATTGTTCATTTAGATACTACCACATTAAGCAGGGTATATTTTTAGGTTAAATGACCAAACGTTTTCACAATGTTTGAAAGCCAAGCTAAAGTTGTCCGATATCTGTTTCACAGGCCATCCATCATTTTAGTTTTTTTTAAGAAGAAAGAAATCCAACAATCGTAGACTTTGTTGGTAAAATAAGCATTTTGAGGACGGCTGTCAAAAATGTGTATGTGTGAAAGAAAGCGCACGTGCACGTGTGTGGCCACTGAAAGCAGACATTTAGAGTTCCTGTCTATGCTTGCTCTCTGAACTTCGCATTTGCATGACGCCCTTGTCAGTCATTCAACTAAACCAAATTCAACAGAGGGAACCACCCATGAAGACATGCTCTTTTAGTCTGCCTCTTACTCATTGAGTGATACGTTCCCTCCCTTCTCCACTTCCTTCTTCTGGATCGAGCATGATGCTGTAATTTCATCAGTCACTGACGGTTTTCTCCAGGCGGCGGCGAAAGGTACAGTGTAACACAAGGCTCCTCGACTCACACCGACTTTGCTCAGCACCGAATCATCGCTACAAGCCCTGAAACAGACCGGGCTTTGATAATGTGCAAGATTACAAAAAGGCATCACAAGGTTTGAGGTACAGCCCGTGCTTCAGTGTCAAAGTGGCTTATGTAGTATGATGGGGGGATGAGATAGGAGAGAAGTGTGCAAAGCCTTCTTGAAGCATTGCCAAGGTTACATGGTCTACATGTTCAGCATTAGCCAAACGCCAAAGCATACTGTTACTGCTGTCCTTGACGAGAAGCTAACTGCATTATTCAGCATGCATCATGATATGATCCTTTGTTTGATACATTCAAATGACAATTCTGTATTATTTATGTACCCTTGCGCCATTCTAATTCTGTTTGACTTACTTTATTCTGTGGGAAATGAAACAAGTTTCTGGACCTTTTCACTGCATGGGCAGTCATACAGGTTTGAAATGGCATGTACAAGTCTTGCATGTTCATTATGACAAGTCAATGGAAAACAGAAGTGGAATCCTGCAAGAGTAGCTCAAAGTAGTAATTTTGTGCATAATCTATGCGGCGAAAGAGCGGTATCATTTCCTCGTGGCAAAAACAAATTCTGCCTGCCTTGCTCAGCTTGCGACTTTGTTGACCCAAGTCTGCCGAAGAGTATCTTCCTTCAGATTCCAATCTTTGTCTGTTGATAAATTACTTGATCTGAAAAAAATAAATAAAATTTTAAAAAAGGTTTGTGTTCAATGTCAATCTCTTTCTGTCCTCTCCCTCTCTGTCCCTCAGGTAAAAAGTGAGCCTGTGCAATAACATTATGTTTCCCGATGTGGGCCAGATGAATGCAGGCTTTTGTTTTTCCTTATCCCCTCTTCCAAAGGGCCCGTTTGAAACGTCTGCGTAAAGCACCTCTGACCAGAGCAGAATCTCCTCCTAAAGTAGAAAAAGATGCCGTTTGATTTGATACTTCCTCCCAAGGCAGCACATGCTTCCTGTGTCCTGTCACAACATGGCTGGAACTGAGCCGGTAGTTGGGGTCTCCAAGACGACTGAAGGTTGACGCTTCGGGGTGGTCGGAGTGTGCAAGCGTGTCTTTGGATGTGTGTGTGAGGAGTGTAGATTTTGAATGGATCGCAGGAGGAGGTTGGAGTGGAGTCTGTGGGGGGTAACTGGATATATATGTGAGATGCTTTGTGGCTGAAGGCCTGCAGATTTCCTTGACTGCTGCTGCTCCCTCTCTCTCAGTGTCCTGTAAATCTATTTCTCTTCCCAAACAAACCAGCTGCCAGATTTCTACTCTTAAATTATATCCTGGCTATTATTTCTTTCTTTCTTTCTCTCTCTCTCTCTCTCTCACTCTCCATCCCTCTCACTGATGCATTAATTTATCAATCATCAACCCACCTCTTGATTTGGACGTCACACTATCACACACGGAAACAATTATTATTAAAATAAACAAATCACATAAATACACACTACTAATTATGTTTATTAAATTAATAAGAAGTGACAGTAAAGACTGCAATATACAAAAAATTGCGGTCTCAAATAAAAGCTGTTCTTTTGAACTTTCTGGTCATCAAAGAATCCAGAAATATTGCTTCATGATTTCCAGAAAAAAAATTCAATGTTTCAATGTTTCCTGAGCAGCAAATCAGCACATAAGAATGATTTCTGAAGGATTGTGTGATTTTGAAGACTAGAGTAATGTTACTGAAAATCCAGCTCTGACCTCACCGAATTAAAGTTATTTTGAAAACAATTTTTTAGAGTGACTGTAAATTTGATCAAATAAATACAGCAGCGGTAAGCATAGAGACTTCTACATATATGTATACTTGCAATTAACAATGTTTAACTATTGTACGTAATTATTGCGATTAAATAATATTTAACCATTACATTGTGTATGTGTGCATGTAAAATTTTAAATGTTAGCAAGTCTTTCATATAAGAAAATAATACCTTTTTCAAAAAGTGTTATATTTTTTCAAACCACATTAAAAGTGACAATGTAGCACTTCAGTGGGAAAAATTTACATGTGCAGGCACACTCATGTAAGTTAATGCACACAGAAACACACAGTTGTGATTTAGTCCACTCTCTGCAGCTTTTTGGCTGGAGGGCTCTATTGGTGGGTGGTGAGCATCAATTACACCGGCTGCCCAGTGTAATGCACTGCTCTTTACCCCACAGCTCTCTTTGAAACCTCTACACTCACATTTTCATTCCATTTTTATTCCTCCAATCTGTCTCCCAACCCATGAAACATCCAGAGAAGGACAACCGGAATCTATAACATTTATTACATTATTTGTCCTAATGGCAAATATTTCTTTTAACACATTTTCATTCATAAATCACTCATTTGAAGTTTGTATGTTTGTGAAATAAAGCCATCGTATAGCGCTTCATATACCATCTGTTTAAATTAAAACATACGCACTGAACTATAAAACACACTAAGAAAAATTTGAAGCCACAGCCAGTTCTCTTGCAAATGAATAGTTCAAAAAGTAGTGTGAAATTAATTATAATTTAAAAAAATTTCAAACTTTCAAACTTTTTTAAATAAAAAAAAAAAATCGTGACAAACCTGCACTAAGAGTTTAGGGTCAGACCAGGTAGTAAAAATAAAAGTTGTTCACTTTAACCTTTTACAGTGTGTTAAGAGAGTCCATTACTAAAAAAAAACTGCACATAAAAACACACTTTAACTTTAACACTTTAACTACCTGCCTTAACTTACACACATCCTAATAAAATAAGTGTTTATTGGTTAAATATTAGGTTGTAGACAAGGTCAACCTGGTTTACCATTTAATGTAACCTTAATAACACCAGCTATATGTCACACAAGACAATATGATATGTAATTATGAATAAACAGCCACCAAATGAAAAATGTAAAAAAAAAAAAAACTAAAAAAAAACCCCGAATATATATATTTATATATATATATATATATCTCAGTGCCCTCCACTCATATTGGCACCCTTGGTAAATCTGAGCAAAGGTGGCTGTGGAAATAAATCGGCATTGTTTATCTTTTTGATCTTTCATTAAAAAAAAAATGTACAAAATTCTAACCTACCATTAAAGTAAAATAATTAAAAAACGGGGAGAAAAACTCATGATAAAATAAATGTTTTTCTTCAATATATGTTAGCCACAATTATTGGCATCCAATTATTGCAACGTCCTTTTCCTAAGATAACAGCTCTGAGTTTTTCTCCTGTAACACTTGAAGAGTCTGGAGAACACCTGATGAGAAAAAAAGAGACCACTCCTTCGAGCAGAATCTGTCCAGATCTTTCAGAATACCAGCTCCATGATGGTGCTTCTCCTCTTAAGTTCACCTCACTTCAGGTCAGTCTGAGACAGCCATGGCAGTTGTGTTTGGATTATCATCCCAGTGGAAGACCCAGCCATGGCCCATTATAAGTGGGAATTTTTTGAATGAAAGATCAAAAGGACAAGCAATGCAGATTTATCACAGCCACCTTTGCTCTGATTTACCAAGGGTGCCAATATTAGTGAAGGGCACTCTATATGTTGTTAAATTAGCATCTTTTTCTGCATGCGTTTGTGCACTCTTTTTTTTTTGGCTACCGAATAAAGTAATGTGTCTTTCCTTGAGCATGTTCTTTTGCGACAGTTGTTTGCATACAGATTACATCCCCTATCCTGTGTTTGTTTTTGATAATTCATCTATAATTCTTTATTAGGAGGTTCGGACCTCTGTTATTTGCCAGTGCACATGCCTCTATTCATCTTCGCATTGAAATAATATTTGCACAGCGTTTCTGACAGGTTCCACAAAACATATGCTTGTCCCTCACTAATAGTTCAGTACACCAGAGCCTAAGACAACATTCTCAGCTTTGTTTGACCAGAGTGTTTGTTGTTTTATCCAAGAAATCATCTAGACTGAGAAAGCGCAAGAAAATCCTTCACTAAGCATGACACAGAGCTGTACACGCAGACACAAACTACACACTGTACATACGGATTTAAGCACAAACACACACTCGAACATAAACTCAACAGTTGTGCCAAAGGAAATATAGTGAACATGCAGTTTTTGTAGCCATTAAATGGCAGTTTGGGGGGGATTTCCACATTTCTCTTCTTGTTGATGTATGAATGATCTATTTATGCTGGATAAATTACCTTAAACACAATGTGCACACAAGCACGTAACATGAGCACAAAAGCATCTCTAACACAAACACACACACACACAGAACATCAGGTCAAAGGTTTTATCAGCGTCTGGTGTATTGTGCAGTGTCTATTTTTGGGGATAAATATAATCACGGAAAGTTGTTTACACTTACATGCCAAGGTACTGTGTCTAATAGAAGTTGTTATTAAAATGTATGTTTACTAAGTGTAAAGTTGCATTTGCAGTTGCAGTGCATTTTTGGACTTACTGGAAGAGGATGAGCTCTAAAACCATGAGAAAGAAAAAACTATAACATGCAATCATGCAATTATGAAAGACGCACAAAGAAAAATCATAAAACCGCATCTGATTCATACACCACGATGTGTGATTTTTCGGATCCACAATGTGTGACTCACACTTCACAATATGGTGATATCATTTGATTATCTTTCCATATGGCATCCCATCAAGTTGTGTCAGTTATTTCAATAAAACCTGTTGTTTTCCTTTTTCTCTTACTGAAAGTTTTATTAGCTGAACGTCAAATAGTTTTCTATAGTGTCTTTACCGGTTTATGATATACTGCCAATATGACTTAACAGACTATCGGTGTCTGGCAGGAGAACACACACACACACACACATTCCTGACCCGAATCAACGTGAGACATTCATACTTTGTTTTTCCAAGGCATTCTCCACTGGGACGAATTACAACCCACCACAGCTTTATGGACCTGCAGAAAGAAGGACGAGTGAGAAAGGGAGTGTGTTAGAGAGAGAGACCGTGTATGACTGATTTCCACAGTGGCAGATTACATGCACATTCTCCACAGTCATGAGCAGATCATTCGCTTTCTGTGACCCTCAAAGTCTTCCATCTTCTCCTCTGAAAGAAAACGTACCGTGCCGGGTCGTGACCCGTTTACGCTCTCCCTCGCACAGTCATAAAACTTTAGAGTGGACGAAGTGAAAGGGAGTTCAGAGAGACTAGTTCTGAATTCCGAAAAGATTCAAAACAAACGACCACATGTATAATAAAGCTCACACAGTGGAATGGACGTTTCCTCTGCCTAAACAGAGAGTGAGGCTTGTTCCTGTTGCGCACACACACACACACACACACACACTGTAGCGGTATTTCCAAAGGTTCTGCCGTGCGTCCTATGACATTTAACCTGTTCAGCCTAAAGGGTGTATGACTTCCTTAAATGCGCTCCAACTTCCACAAACATCTGGATGAGTTACACCTCTGGTATCCCCCAAGGTCTTATACGCGGACCAATGGAGAAAGAAAAAATCCTAGCAGCTTTCACCTCACCCACAAATTTTCTGAACCGAGATTCGGGAACAAGCAGGAACCGTTTGTGCAGTTTTTTAATAAAATGCTGCAGGAGAAAGAGGTAAACACTCTCTGCTAATAACTCTCTGCTCCACACAGATGTCGGTTTGAAGCTTTGCCTACAGTGAATAACTTGCAAGGCTTGCACAACTTTTCCCCAAGATTGGAAACAAAATACTGGGGTTGGAGGATTCAACAGCTCAGTCAACAGCAGACACTGTCCTGAAGTCAAACAGGAAATTGGATTTCTAATATGACAAGAGCTTCATATTTTGAATTAACATACCTCACTGACATCTTGCAGACATGAATCAATTAAGTCCCAGTTTTCTACGACTGTATAGGGTTTTAATTAATGATGGATTATCCTTTTCCACATCTGTTTAACCTAGTGGGAGGACAAGCCATTCAATGCCTAACTATCCTCCTTACTGAAACTTGTATGTATGTGTGTGCATTTGTCACCTCTGAAGGCAGCCACGACACATGAATGAACATGTTTTATGGGGACTTTCCATAGACATAATTTTTATACTAGAAAAACTGTTTTCATTACACATCTAACGCACACAGAGAACTTTCTGCATTGAAAAACAAAAAAAACAACAACTCATATTCACTAAATAAATGCTGTCAAAAGGTAAAAAGAAAAAGTCAGATTTTTCGTTCCTTGTGGACCTACATGCACATAGATTTTACAGATATGCATTTGGACACCATTAATATATTTCCATTGTGTAAAAATAAAAATAAAATATTGCATTTTTTTTTTATTGAATTGAAGAAGGACACTTTTCACTAAATTAAACAGGCTAGGTTTCAAAACATAAAACAATAGATGCTGTTTAAAATTAAGACATTTCCTGGACACTTTCAGGTTGTCAAACTTAGTGGAACATGTTTATTGTCAATATGATAAACATCAACGGCAGTCTATTCTCATTGGACAGCTGTGTGAGCTTTCATTCATCCATGAGTTTAGTTTTGAGAAAATTCAGACATTTCAACTGTCAAATAGTATGCAAACACTTTTTAGGCCCACCGCATATATTTGTCAACGTAGGAAAACATTGGAAATATTTCATATAATGCTTGCTTTACAAGAACGTATAATTACCCAAACTCAAAACTGTTAGTATTGTTGAAAAGCAGGAGTGAGTTTGCTGTTAAAATGTCTGCCAGACGACATTGAGATCACATTCAGAATCAGCATTTCTTGGGGTCAGGCCCAGATAAGCATTGTGATCGAATGCAGCACACACACTCTCTCTCTCACACACACACACACAAGAACGTGCAAGTTGAGCTGCAAGAGCACACATTGATACACATACACTTCAGAGCTTGCGTGACTATAACTGTGATCCCGGGCCACACTGAAAACACTGCTGTCCTGTGCAACTCTGCCATTTAAAAGCGTCAGGTATTATTAGGCTGCACTCACCAAACCAGTCAAGGTCAAACAGATAACTGGAAATGGATACTTATAAACAGATAAAACGACAGGCTACAGGACACTTTCCAAATCTCCTCATTTACCTCAAAAGAAAAGCACTCATACAGACACGCAATGCTCAATTGAGGTTTCCTGGAGCATAGGATTTGGTTTTAGAATATCTTTCTCTCTTTTATTGATGGAATATGAAAGCAAATTTCAAAGCATTGTAAATCCCACCTTTTTGCAATGGTAATAGTTATTAATTGTTTTGTTTTTTTTAAGTTCCACAATAATCAGAATATGGAAAAATATATTGTTTATTAATCAATAAATGCATGTAGAGACTCTGGTAATGATGGAGAAAAATAAATAAAATGCATAACCCCTGTAAAAAACAACCCAAGGTTTTGAATCTGGAATTTGGAGTGTGGGTTAGTATATTATTGTAAGTGATGATCTGCAATTATCTTGTCATCTTTCATTTATGAGAGTTCATGTGTGTGTCTATAAATGCATTAGAGTTAAAAGGAACTGACTGAAACCATTTGTGGAACATTCAAAATGTCAAAAAAAGTTAACAAGCTGATTCCAAAAAGAAGAGTTTGGAACTATTAAATAGAATAAAACAAAACAAAACAAAAATAATTTGTAAACACCCAAAAACTGATAGCCACCAGGCTTCAATCCCAAGAGACTGGGCCTGATGACAGGCTCTGTCTCTGTAATGACGGATTTAGAAGGGAGGGTGAATACTCATTATATCAAAAAAGACTGTATTGGGTGTTCTTTAATCTGATAATTGGCCAAATATAAAAGAGAGAGCCTGAGAGAGAGAATGCGTGAGCGAGAGAGAGAAGTGAGAGAAGCAGAAAAAGAGAGAGAAAAAAGACCTCGATAGGCTGAGTAGATAGAGATGAAAATGAATAGGGCACCATAGAGAGAATAGAGAGTGGGAAAAAGAGAGTGAGCTGCTGAAGTGATGGACTGAAAGAAAAGCCCTTGTGGGGATTGTGTGCTCCCCTTCTTTGAAAGTTTGCGTGAGGCAGTCCGGGGCCGTTTTTCCACTTGACCGCTTTCGGCCTGAACTGTAAAACCGAGACGACATTCCCTCATTAGTCCCACCGCCCTGCCAACCACATGGCCATTTAGTGTACCCAAAATCCCATTGTTAGAATTGTAGAGGTTATGTCAAAGGTCGCCCAAAATATTGATGAACTTTTCCATGGAGCACCAAGGCTGTGAGCGGTAGGGGTAGAGGGTTGGGGCAACAACACAGCTGTATATGGGCAAACACTGGAGACCTTCTGTGCACATGTTATTATGCATTCAGCTACAAATAACACATGTAAAAACCAAACCTTCAATCAGAGGCTCATTTCACTTTTCATCACTCATTATAATACTCTTTCTGCTTTCAAAGCACACACACACACTCGGGACTGTTAATTTAAAGTTTAGGCCCAGCCTTGCGCAGGGTGATTGACTTGGACAGAGATTGCGCTTAAAAAGCCGACTCTCTTGCAAAAAATCTGCTCATGTGTGCACATCGAAGCTGGCGTGAGTCACACAACATTACCAATACACATCTGACCACCAGCCTTTTGGAGGACTCACAGCTCAGCAAAGAAAGGTGAGCGGATGTTCTAACGCGAAAACACAAGAAAACCTAATGCTGTGTTCATTAACTAAATAGCCGGGCATGAAAGAACGGAACCCCCCGGCAGAGTTAGCAGCTAACCTCAGGCAAATTGTTTCAATTGCACGATGGCAGAGTGGCCCAGCCCGGCACACAGTTATCCTAAATCTTAACAGCTGTTTTGTTTTGGTTTTTTTGGGGGAGAAAATTAAGCCCCAAGATCTATTCTTGGACTAAGAATCTGTTTCAAATGGATATTCATCATATGTTCACAATCTTAAAGCTAAATCTCGACAAGATAAACACAAAGGTCACCGAAGACCACTATAATGCTATACTTTTTCACATTTTAAGCATGTTTGCTTTGTTAACGGTATACCAGCTTACACCTTTTTACTACTTTTCCAGATTTTACTTTTGCAAAATCCATTTTGAATTTTATTGCATTTAATCTAAAATGCAGTTAAGGAAAACATGCTGAAGATGTCAAAAAATCTTCTTGTCATAAAATGCTATGTCATAAAAAAGATTTTATGATAAAAAAAGAAAAATAAATCATAGAGAAATGATATAATAATGGAAGAGTATAATACAGATATCTCAAGCTATTTTTTTTAAAAGGACGTCATTTTACTAAACATTTATGTCCGCTTCATGCAATTTTTCATTGCTTTCTATATACACTATCAAAATTGATTGTATAGTATTTATATGGTTTTTGCAGATAATTTTTTTGACTGATTTTTCATCATAGGTTCTTTAGATCAGTATTGGCTTCTGCATTATTTAAAGTACCAGTGCATGGAGAGGTAAAAATAAACAAAAGTTCTTTGCAGAACTAATGGCATCAGAGTGAAAATCCTATTGTTTCTAAATAGAACCTTAATTTTTAATAAGATAACTAAGGAATATATGTTTTGTGTGTGTAAGGAGTGGATAACTAATATATACGCTGTGAAAATCCCACAAGCATTTCATTAGTATTTACTGAAAAAAGTAAAAAAAGTGAAAATTATATTCTCAGTATTCACGCACGTGCTGCAGCCACTGGCCCAGAATAACTGCATTTCTGAAATGTTTTTCTTTCTTGCGCTAAACAGATGCACCACAGTTTCCTTACTGCCACTCTTTAAATTATTTTAATGAAGGGTGAGAGAGATTTGAGGATATTACTAGTTGCATTACCATTCTGACGTCCCATCTGGTTAATCCTGCACTTTCTCACGGATTCGCTTACAGCCAAGCAGCCAAGATGGGGCTACATAAGTAGATAGATAAATGCACATAAACAAACTTAAATAACAATTAAAGTCAAAATAAATAAACCGTGACATGGCGTTAAATTGCCAGGAATGTCTCCAGATGTTCCAATATGTGTTCCGTATTGTGCACAAATCCACAAGTTCAAAGTCCAAAGTAAAGAGCTGGAGATAAGGTCAGGGAACTGCCAGTTACCATTTATGTTTGGCATCTGCCTGAAATAAACACTTTTTTCTTGGTTCATTATTACTATCAAATCAGGTGTCTTTGCTAAGCATCGATTGGACTGTATTATGTGTAAATGCATACCTCAAGAGCTCCCATTCAGTTTGGTGAACCTGTTCAAAGCAAAGGCAGTGAAAACATCCAATGAAATTTTAAACACTCTCTGTGCTCGTTTTTATGGGAACCTAAACTTCTGGGAGACGATTACACTCACATGCACCAAAAAAAAAAAAAGAGGCTTTTGCCCCGGGAACTTTTCTGTGACATTTTGCAGCGTGGAGAGCTATTTCCTCCACCATGCAAAGCAAAATGCCCCTAATTGGTCTGGAAGTCTGCAGCAGTTTGGGAAAATGTTTGTGATATACCATGCGCACTTCTTCTATTGATGCTGCCGCCCTGGCTAGCCGAGTGTTTACAGTCCGGCAGGGAAAATTAGTTTATTTGGCCAGGATTTGCAACGTGACACCAAAGTATTCCCTTGAACTATTGCGCTCCATTAAAAAAGCTTTGTGCACTATAATGGCTACTCATTATAGGTGTCGAGATAAGTTTATGATACCATTAAAACAGATTGTACACAGAAGCAAACATTTCACCAACGGGGACTTATCTGTTGGCAAAGCGTAAAGATACACCATTACTGAACTTCATCTGATATCCGGGCTGCCATCTGTGTTAGCCAAAGCAACACAGTGACTTATTTTGACGATTACAATCTAGAGAATTTTCCCTTTTGTATACGAAAGGCGAATTACTCTTAGAGCTAACCCAATGGGCTCCCCGAGGACCGGTCTGGAATTTCCTCTCAGTTTATCATGCCTCGCTGTGGGTTTGTCAAGGTCGCGTGCAATATATCCAATACAGAAGCGGGAACTCTGTTAAAAGACGCGCGCAGATGTTACATTTCCGGTGCGGAGTTTATGCACGTGATTGTTTTGCGCACAATATTACTAAAGCATCGGTACAATATATAGAGGCATTTAAAAGTTAGAAAAAAATTAACCACTGATGATAGCTCATTTTGCACAAACCGCCGAAACTGGAGGACGCGTGAAAGAGCGCGCACGGGTCACTGGAACGAAGCGTCCGTTGGGAAGAGAACCTGGAGGGGCGAAGGGAAGGTTGTTCGCGCACGGAGACGGGCTGGGAGGCTAGCATGTGGCGCTCAGATGCTTGTGACAGGTAGCCTGGGGAGATAGAGAGAAAGAGAGAGGGAGCAAAGACATCATGGTAAACCATGGTAAAATTTCCTGTAATTCACCCAAAGCAATATTCATGTGTCAAGATGAGCCTGCCGCCTAGCTACTTCCCCAAAGAAATGAGTAAATACACAATTAACCATCTCAGTCTGCATTAGGGCCGCTGAATAGCGGTAAATCAATTACCCGGTCTTCACATCTGGCGGTGATTAGGAGGATGGGGTGTATTTTTGGGTTCTTTTAAGCAGATGGAGATATGCATATGTGCCGTTAACTATGATTTGGAGTGTATGGTGTGTAATTATTAACAAAGATATCTTCATCCGGAGCGCATTGCAAGAAATCATTTACTGGTCCGAAGATAGTCATAGCTTTTTTTTCCCACATTGGTGTTAGCTACAGTTTTCCATTGAGTTCTTTATAGTGGAAATTATTCTTAAAGCGAGTTATCTGACTGGGAAGTGCAGCTGTGCCGCTAAAATAAAATTGGACGGTAGTTGACAACCTAAGCATACAAATGACTATAATCGTCAAACCAGGCAAAAATGTCGGTCCATGCTTACAAGTACAGAGACGAGCTTTTTAACTGGGAAGTTGTGGATTTGGAGAGCAGATTTTGCCTGCAGCACAGGGAAATAGTTCCTGTTTTCTCCCACCCCTCTTGGTTCACGCGTGAATGAGATGTCTGTTGTCTTGGCCGTTTCAGGATTCAGACCAGCAGAGTCAGAATTACGCGCTCGTTATTTTCACAACATATAGGCACGTGCAGGACAAATCTGCACTGAACTTTACCTCTTTACAAATGATCATCTCCAGGAAGACCGAGGGACATTCTAATATAAAGGATATATTAAATGTATTTATTTAGACATTAATTAGGATCAAACCCTTTATATAAAAATGTTTTAATTGTTGGAATAACCTGCACGATTCGTTATACCCTACATGTAATATTTTATAAAAAACTGAATAACGTGAGCAAGCAGCTTATATATTGTACGCGATTTAGATATATTTTGTTGATTGTTATATTTGTTTATATTTTAATATTCGTTTAATTTCATTGGTCTGAGCACCGAAATATATAATGCCTTTTGTTACATGTCTGCAAGGACCAGACAAAGCGAGTTACCTTGTGACAAGACTTAGGATTATGGAGTCGTGACCACTAACCTAACCAGACGCTTGTGAAAAGAAGTTCAGGAGAGATCTTTAACTCCACAACCCTCAGGCAACCATAGACACATCCCTGTCACTGGCGCGCACACACACACACACACACCAATCTGTGCACATGTGTTCACTGAGCGTTTCGAATCTCTCACAGACCCGTCTTTGATTATAACACTTTGAGTCTGAGACTGTGAGGGTGAGATCATATAATCGATATCATAATAACCTTTTGTTCTCCGAGTTGAAATATGAGAAGAATGCCCGTGTCACAAACTTCTTTCCAATCATTCGAGCTATGAGCATCAAAAAGAGACATGATTTAACATCTGGTTTCGAACTCACAGACATGCTCCAAAACGTGACGGTAAATTCGAGTCGATTGCAGAGAGAAATTATATGTGTAACAAGAAAAAAAGGAATTACACTGTTCATATTAGAGACTCGGCACATCTGCCACCTGCCTATTTTCGTTTTGCACTTTGGAATTAAAGTGGAGTTTTAGCAGATTTTTTCCAAATTCACGGATGCACTGTCTCATTCTTCATCAGTGTATAATTATTTATTTTATATTACATATATAAAACAATGTATTTAATATTTGAGGGACCATGTTAAATGTTTGCCAATTTTTGAGTGCCGATAAATTATTTCAATTATTTTTTTTAACTAGCCTTGTGATTAAATCTCTTAAACGTTTAGCGTTTTAAGTTTGAGTTAGAGTTCATGTTTTATATATCATTTACAAAAATGCCAAGCAATTATCTTAAATAGATTTCTTTTAAAATTCTTAAAATAAAATATTTGTATTTAAATATAGATACGTTTGTTGAACAAATATTAATGGCAAAATTGCTCAAAACATGCCGCACGAGCTCGTTGATATGAAGTGGTTTAGACGGCTTTACGAAAAACGTTAAAATAAGGCAAAATGTTTCAGCATTCGCAACAGGTTTAGCCTCCAAATAGTTTTATAAGACCCTAAATGTCCAAAACAGCTAAAGAGCAAAGAAGCACAATTGTCAATCGCAGAACATTACTGATTTTAGTGGCAAAGAAATGTGCAAGGAAATTCACACATATTGTCAAAATAATATATAGCACACGTTGTCCTAAAACCAACAATGAATGTCTTGATTTGAATTACAGCAAGTAATAAAAAATGAAAACAATCTTTACAGTCTTTATAGCTACCATTGATACAATCATTTTCATTTCCATTTTCTAGCAGGGTTTCCATCTGTGCGAATCTCCTCAATAAACTAAAGTCACTAAGATAATCTTTATTTATCTTTATTACTAAAGATTAAAAAAAATATTACTTTATTATTATTACTTATTAAAGCCGCCACGGGGACGCGGTTAAATAATATAATTCAGATGTTTAATATTATTGAAATTACAATAATTATTTACATTATATAACATTTATATAGAACGAATACAATTCGAATTCATCCCACATTGAATTTCACAATTTGCACAATTTAACTTTTTTGTTTGTTTGTTTGTTTTATATATAGGATGTTGAGTAAAACCATTTTTGCCAGTCCTAGATTTCAATTAAAACTGAACAGAATGAATGCATCCATGCAATTCAAACTTTAAGTAGGCTATGTGGTTTTCCTTTGAGTGTGTGTGTCTGTGTGTGGGCGTGTGTATCAAAATGTGTGTATTCAAATTTAAATGAAACTACAAGGTCAGTGAGTGATTGACCTACATTATTAAGGGAATCCACCTGTCGCTAAACTCTAAAAGGTTGGATTAGGAAAAAAAAGTGGCTCACCGGAGCTCATAAGTCATTCTGCACAGTCTAAATATACCGAAAAATTGGCAAACATCCCCAACAACTTGAAAGGCGCGAGTGATTTAGCTATGCCAGCCACTTACGCCTCAGAGGCCCACCAGAACGCCATAAAAGCTGCGGATGCCACATCGGAACCAGGCCCAAAACCTTACATCACTTCCAGCGCCTCTCATTAACAATAGGCTAAAGCTTAAATAACTCCCGTTTTCAATTCCACAAAGCTTTTTTTCCCCTGTTATAATTACCTCACTCTATCATCCAAGTCAAATTGCAAGCCTGAAAAGTTTGATTAACCCTTCCTTTTCATTTTTCACTTTTTGTTAAGCAGATGTTTCGGTGCAAATGTGATCTGCACATGGCAAATAAGTTCCTGAAACCAATTATATCCGACGACATAAATAACCCCCATAAAATCTCAGGTCGTCTAATTGTAGTTGTAAACTGTAACTAGATAATGTTAATAGCAGATGCCAACATACCGTATATTAACTATATTTCACAGCGCGTATTCATTGAAACTCCTGGCGTGGAAACCGAACAATGATCCAAATGATAGGCCACGAATACATTGGCTGCGCGACCGCCGTGCAACCGAGATCTTCAGGGGGGAAATGAAACGGGGAAAGTTCTTTTTAGACTGCGTGTGGTCCAAAGCTTTATTCTGACTGTAACTATACCGATTCAAATTTGAGCTGAGTTCTAAAAAGGGGAACAGAAATGGCAATGGCAGATATGTGACATAGCAGGCAATTGGCAGGCAACTGTTAATGGTTGATGCAGTCATATTATTATTAATTTCAATAAAACCACTTTACAGATATAACAGAATTACATTAATGTAATTAAATAATATTTGTATTTGTAGAGGCGTGCATATATATATATATATATATATATATATATATATATATGCATATAGGCATTATTTATTGATTGATTTGTTTATTTATTAACAAGTATGGAAATTTGTCGCCTGCAGAACAGTATGCATTAACAGTGAGGCATGCGACTTGATTGATTTTTTTCTGCTTCATAAATAGTGAATATTTTTTTCTCTGATTTTAGGATAATTTAGATTGCATTACAGCCAACAGTCAGTCCCCTTAAAATACCATACGGGGGCATGTTTTCTGAGCAAACAAGGTCTCTGTATTATTTATGTACTATTGAGGATTAAGTCAAAGGAGAAAGCGCAGGAGTTTGACCTGAAAGGCCGGTCAACCCTGCCAGCGGAAAAATTCTTCAAACGTCCACCAAAAGCAGGTCCCCTCTTAACGATATTTCTCACAATGGAGTTATGATAATATTTTTCTTCCAGATTTCCAGGCGCTTTCGCTGCACACAGATCGAAACTATTTGCGCGGCGAAATCCCAGAGTGGTGCTTTGAATGATGAGTGTTTTTCGAACGAGAATGCTGTGCAGAAAGCCACCAGTGTTGTCCTACAAAACCCAATTAAATTCACTTACATTTGATCTCTTCCAAAATATACACCTTTATTAACCCACATCTTCATTTATTATTGTAGAAATAATATTAGGTACACATTAAATTATTGGAGGCACGATCTGCACAATAAACGCAAACGTAATTGGTTTAAATACATGTTAACTGGTTTAAAATCGTTAAGAACTTTAATTTGATTTCTTCTATTCAGCACATCTTTATAAATAGTATTTTATTTAATTATTAGTGACAAAATTACATGACAAATAAACATTCCAATTAAAACGACCTACTCCAAATATATAAATAGCAGCTGTATTTCTAATATTGTAGAATTATTATTTGTTTGGTTAATTCAAGCTCACACACCCCACATATGTAGCCTACATATGTGGCCCCTCGAGAGGCTAACAGGAGCAAAGGAAATGCAGCCACTTGAACTCCTAGTCAGCGAATAAGCTTTCGGAAAGGTGATGTCAGACTTTCTCCACATGCGTAATTAACCTCTCGCGCTCTCAAAAGGCGGGCTTCGTACTTTGATTAGCTAACCGTCATCAGATCACCTCCACCTCCTTCGCTTTCTCCTTGTCGAATAAGCACTTATGTCCACATACTTATTCTTTCAGACCAACCAATCGCCAATTAACACCTAGGCCACCGTTAATGAGACAGAGGAACCTTCCACTCCAAAACTTTTCAGGCGTCCGGACATTCAAGAGGCCGCCCTCAAACCAGCGTTCTTTGCCGTATGGGTTCTATTGACGCGACTTCAACCAAAACACTTCAATCAAGACCCTGAGTGGATGCTTGAGAGGTAAAAGGAGACGAGATATTCGAGGCTTCATTTCAACGCTCTATCTACAGCCCACAGCTTCCCATTGAGTGCTATAAAGTTTGATAACCAAAATTCACCAAACATGCTCCTTAATAATCTTTTAAAAGTTGCTGCTTTACTTTACGTTAAAGAATCACCTGGTGAAGTACCTGTATACGATATCAGCACGTAATATAGGACGTAATATAATAAACAGCAGGTATTGTATGGGAGCTGCCAGCCCCAGAAGTGCTGAACTCTACATAAAAAAAGAACCACCCAATCTCATGAATGTGCGTATATATAGTACGCGAAATAAAAACGAAAACTTGTGATATAGATACTCAAAAATGGACTTTGGCGTCTATACGCTACGCGATGGGTAGGGTTATGGTTAAGGGGTAGATGGTCAACATGTGCACGCCAGCATATGTCGTATCATCGCCAAACACGTGCGTGTCAGATACGACAAAGTAAATTTTTGCGTATCAATACCAAGTGTTTTTATGTGAAGTACTACTTATCAGAAAAGAAACATTCTTTACTGTCATCCATGCTTCTACGAACAACCGTAAACATTCGTGGAACCTTTTCTAACCCCACATTTTAAATGGTCAATGGAATTTTAACCTTTTGATGAGGAAGCTGTGCCAGCCACAAGTGTATCTAAATCAGTATGAGAAAGAGAGACAGTGATTAGTGTGAAAGGTGCATGAGCTACATGTAAGCGGCCATGGCTGCACATGTTTTATGTTACAGACCTGATTTCCCTGCAGACTAATAGATCACACCTGTGCTTTAAATAACTGCATATGTTTTAATTTCTTGGATTTTCAACCATATATATTTTTTGCACCATTAACAACAGTATACACTATTCCATACACTATGGATTTACTAGTTTCAGCTTCATTTCTAAGCATACCGAAATCCAAATGTAGATTTTTAGCTGTATATTAACCTGTAGGCTAAAGATGTTTTGAGAAAATTGTGTGCTCAGTTATCACAAAATCAAGTAAATATGATAACCATACTCACTCAAAGGCTGGATTGCTTGACCAAAAATAGAAAAACAGAGGGAGAGCAGTTAAAATATGTTTCTTGTTTTCAGTGAGGATTTCTAAAGTGATACAATTTTGTAAAAATCTCTGCTGTTGCAGTAAATTAGTTTCATTGGCTATGTTGTGTGTAACTGGAAAACCACAGTAATTAAAATTATTGTACAGAAACTGAAAAGAATCCTGGATACAGTGGTCTAAAGTGGATTTGTGTGTGTGTGTGTGAGTTTACATCACAGCAAACACGTACAGCACAAAAGCAGATAAACAACATCAGGCTGTTCGCTTCTCACGCGAGACCTCAAGTAATTCTGGACTTCTGGCAATCTGTGAATAATCTGGCCTGGAGGGGAGATACTGATGATGTGCTTAAGAGCTTGGGTTTCAGCACAAAACTGGAGGCGTGCAAACATTTCACAAAGCACAAGAAAATGTATCATTCAACCACATATACAAACAGTTATAGAGATAACCCAACACACGGGACAAAACAGGATACTAACACTCAATTACTTCGAATGTCTCCCTGCTTCTGCCTCAAACACACATTTGGGAAAGAGATGAAACCTCAGATGAAACATCAGTGTGCATGAGGATGTGACTCAACAAGAGAAGACTCAAAGACAAGAGCACATCGGATCAAAAGGGAGGGGTTGCCCGGGCTAACAGAACTATTAGGCTTACCTTATTGTCAGGGAATATAAATATAAATATTTTTAAACATACAGTAATTTCTTTTTAACCAAACCAAGTAAAATGCAGTAAAATAAAAACATCTGGGGAATCCAATCTGAGGGAAACCTCACATTTGGAATTTCCTAAGTGACTTTTGCTATAGCCAAACGTTTTGACGTATTGATGTTTATTATTATCATAAAAATCCCTGTCTAAAAGCTAAAACCTGAACATTCTTTTCGATAAATATACAATTGTGCTTCTATCAGTTTCTTCAAAAAAGCAACAATTTGAACTGGAAAGTGCAAATCAGTGGTTTGTTGCCGGCAATAGTGTTTGGTTTTAACCACAAAGAAGGTCAATAGTTGCTTGGGTAGCTTTGAGTATGTAGTGGAAGAAAATGTGGCAATTAACTGAATGACACACGTTCATAGAAACTCTACCAAACACACACACACACACTTGCACAAAGCAAACATGTTGATTCTCTGTGTTTTGGAACCTCAGAGTCGGGACTTTAAAATACAATACACCTGCAATTCATTATGTTCCAAAATTTTGTTCCCTGTTCTTCATACAGTACTTTTAACAGTTTTCTGCAAATTTCCTTTTCAATGTTTTTATTTTCATAAGCCGATCTTTTACTTTTTTTTCTATTACTTTTTATGGTTTAGGCATTTGCAGATGATGCATGGCTAGGAGCTTTGTGCCTGTTTCAAGAAAAGATGCAATGTCGTATAAATATCGCACATACATTGTATTGATAAATGAGAGTGAAAGAAGGAAAAAAAAACAGAGAATATACACAAGTAGAGACAAAAACAACAGTTCCACCCTCACTGACGTTTCTTGGATTTTCAACCATATAGATTTTTGCACCATTAACAACAGTATACACTATTATTCTGAACCAATTTTGATCATACTATACTAAGGATAAAAATGGTCTAGAATGGATTTACTAGTTTCAGCAATCCAAATTTAGGTTTTAGCTGTATATTAACCTGTAGGCTAAAGATGTTTTGAGAAAATTTTGTGCTCAGTTATCACAAAATCAAGCAAATATGATAACCATACTCACTCAAAGGCTAGATTGCTTGAATATACCCAAGTAGAGACAAAAACAACAGTTCCACCCTCACTCACGTTTTGAAACGTAACAATATGCAGGTCTGACCCATCCAACTCTGATGCTCTGTTCTGATGCTGCTTTGGTTTTGTGCAAATAAATTGCAGCTTTAGACTGGCTTACTGTATAAATAAAAATATACATATATATACATATATATATATATATATATATACACTGCCCTCCAAAAATTTGGAAA
Source organism: Enteromius treurensis (assembly GCA_032275025.1). Classification (NCBI taxonomy): domain Eukaryota; kingdom Metazoa; phylum Chordata; class Actinopteri; order Cypriniformes; family Cyprinidae; genus Enteromius; species Enteromius treurensis. The sequence goes on along the minus strand of JAUCMU010000097.1, from coordinate 4,685,334 downwards.
CGCCCTAGAAAAGTGGGGTTTGAACAATATTGGCATATTGTTTATACATAGAAAATACTTACATTTTCTATTCAGAAAATTTCCAGCAGCTATGATAGCTCTGCATAATCTGGGCAACCAAGCTGTCAGTTTATTCAAACATTGACTTGATCTGCTGAAGCTATCAAGGTCTGCTGACCCAAAAATCTTTTAAAAAAAATTTGGGCCAAGTTTAAACCAGTAACCAGTCATCATAGCTGGGAAAGGGGCATGTCTGACTTTGACATGTATATATTGCCATTATTATGTAATCAAAATGAAAATTATCTTCAATGATAATGTCAAGTTTCTTTAATGTTTTTGCACCAAAAACTGATTAGACGTTATGCTGGTATCATCCAAAACCACACTTTGCCAGGGGTGTTCCTAACTTTTTGAAGGAAGTGTATATATGTCAAATGTTGACTACTGTATATATATATATATATATATATATATATGTGTGTGTGTGTGGGTGGGTGGGTGGGAGGGTGGGAGGGTGTATCTTTTATTTAAATAAATCAAACAATACAATGTCCACAGTTGTAATATCTGGGTAAATGCAGCATTAACCATCTTGTGTGTAAATGTACATTTTGTGCCTCATATATGCCATGTAGGAAATGCAGTCACAAAATAAGATATTTTACATCCTGCATATTTATGTTTTAGAGATAATGTTTTATGCTCTTCAAAAGCTTGAAACATTTTTCGAGCAAACTTGATAAATGTCTTGTTTCTTAAACATGCATTATTGTTTCTAGTTACACCATGAAGGAGAAAACTGCTCTTGGAAATTGGTTTATGTTACGGTCGGAGAGCTAACACCGTTCTCTGGTGTGGGGTTCCCCCAACCACACACACACACACTCTCTCTCTTAAGAGATCTGGGATGGGATCATAAGTGCTGAACACTTTGCAGACCTCTCCAATTTTCTCGGTGATTTGCTAACTTGAGAAAGCCTAAGCTGGGTGAATGATGGTGGCCAGCTTCACGCTGCAGCGATAATCATGTTTTTGCAGAGGGGTGAATGTGTAGCAAATTTGGGGGTGAAAAGGTGGTTCAAGAGAAAAAGAGTTTCAACACCATCGCAAACCCTGCATACGCTGGGTAATGTAAATCACAGATGTACCTAGCCTTTGGAAATTAAATTACATTGAGAGGGAGAGTTCTGAGGAGCATTCACTCTCAGTGAATATGTGAGCGCCTAGTCAAACTTGTACTACAAGAGTCATCTCATCTATGTCTATTGTTTCTTTCTTACTAGCTCTTCTACTGTTTTTTACTGAACCTTAAAGGCCATGTTTAACAGAATACACCCATGACAAAATAAATAAATAAATAATAACTTTGTGCAATCTAATAAAGAAGTTACAATGCGTATGTATGTATATATATATATATATATATATATGGAATGGCTTATGAGGTACATCATATAAGCTATATATGCAGTATATATGCAGTATAAATAAAATTTAACCATAAAGCCATACCCCAAAATTTGGACCATGATTGTAATAGTTAGAAGTTACAATAAGAACAATATGAAATGGCAAATTTAAAGTTAAATCACAAAAAAAGAAAGAAAGAAGAAGAAGAAAAACAAAAAGAACCATAAAGCCCTATTCCCCTAAATTTGACCTTTATGGTTGTTGTCACAAAAGAAGAAAGTAGTGTAAAATTAAATCTGTTTATTATTAATTTAAATACATGTGAAGGGAAAATAGATGCATGCTGTTTCCCTGAAACTTATTTTTAATCTTCACTCAGCTATTGTTAAAGACCCTCTTTTTGACCCCAAAGTGAAGGCTACGTGTTTATTAACAAACAAAACAATCATGACAGCTGGGACTTGTCAAATTGAAAGCACATCAAAGAACTTAGTAATGGCCGGTCAAAATGTTTTACATTTTTCATCAGCAGCAAATGGCAGACATGACATAGCTTGTGCCTGGGGCTGCTCTCAAGGTACGCTTTCCTTCGCTTGAACACTTTCTCTCACACACAGGATTGATGACTGGGACTATGTCTTATTGAACTCTGTGTCCCGAGAAACACTGGGTTTATAATGATCTTGGTAATGGGCTCCCTAGTCTCTGATTTCATACAAACACACACACACACACACACACACACACACACACACAGACTTAAGTGCTCCTCTTTGGAGAAACACATGAAGGGTTAATGTTCTCAATGAAAACAGTCTAAATATCTTTCTTCTGTTCCTCAGAAGGTTAAACCTTTTGTAATCAAAGCCAATAGCACTGAGTACCACCCTCACCTAAAACAATAAACACACACATTCACATACACGCATATTCACACACTCAAGAAGTCAGGATCAAAGAAGGCAGGGCCACGCTGCACCTTAAGCTACAATAATAAAGCAAGCTGCCGTTGAGTCAGGATCTGGGTTACTCATATTTTCCTATTTGATTAAGCCAATATATCATCCCGTTACAGAGACACACACAGATGGGTTACTCTTGGAATTTCTGAAATAAATTACATCAGGACAGGAAGGCCCTTCTGCTTCTGCTCAACATAAACACAAACACACACACACAAGTCAGTTAAGAAATATATAAAAAAACCAACTGACCCTTAAATGTATTAGCAATTTCTGATTTTAAAAAAGTCTTTCAGTGCATAACAATAGTGATACAAAAGGAAATTAATTAATAAAGGAATTTAAATAAGTACATGTTCAATATTGCAAGATAAATATACATCATGACAGCAACTGAGTACTACACAACATAAAAATACACAGTCATACATACATGACACTCAATTCCAGACTATAATCTGACATTCACAATATTTATGTTCTATTAAAGCCATGTATTAGCACCTACTGCTATTTATTTGGCAAGCACATGTTTTTCCTGAAAGCCTCCTGCTTTATGTCAGGCGATGTGACAGGCCTGCGTGGTGCCATTTCTCTGGTTTATTACTACGGAGGTCTATCAATCTAATACTCATCAGCTTTCATTAAGCATCAACAGAGCTATAAATCTCACTGATGCATTGTGAGGAAAGCGGCTTCCATTGACATAGTGTTTCATCAAGACGTACTTGATGCGGGTGTGTGTAAGTGGTTTTAAGGCTGCAGGTGTCGGTGTGGGTGGGCTGCTGCGTGGCTAGCGGTGGCCTCTTTGAGAGCTGTCCCTGACGAGGTTAATATCTCTTTCCCATCTTTCCCCCGGGCCCCTCTAAATATCGTGGCTTTCCCTCGTCTAAGCTCTGCGCAGAGCTGGGGACCCTCACTTATGAAATTACAAGCACTTGAAAAGATCTAATGTGCTTTTAATTGTGTCTCTCCATTCACAGGAGAAGAAGGAAAGGGAGAGAGGGAGCCAGGGAGGGGACGGGACTGGAGTGTTTCATATTACAATAGAGAACGAATGCATTCGTCTCACAAAACAAGCGTATGCGCTGTAACCTTCCTGACACAAGGAGGGTGGAAAGGGAAGTGAGGAGGGGGTCTGCTGAATGGGACACACACACCACGCAAACTTCAAACAGACTCTGGCTTCTGTGACCGAAGTGATGTAGTCTCGAAATTGTTATGTTTTCACTCTCTTTCACTTTTTCCGCTTCTGCCTCTTTTCACATGAGTTAAAAGAATTCTCTGGAGAACATCAAATGAAGAGTCATCATTGCTCAACATACAAACAAAACATACAATCAAACACAGGCCATGCTACAGCTACTCTCGCGATTGCTCATAGAGAAAATATTCCTAACACACACTTTCTGCTAAGTAGGAAGCGAGGATTAACCTGCAGACTGTATTCCTTGCAGTACAAGGGCACACTAGGTAATTGAAGACCAATCATCCAATCACAGTCTCCCGGTTAGTCCTATAGTAACAATGCTGTGCATTTTTTAACCTGTCGACCCATAACTCATAAATGTGTGTGATTACCTCTCAAAAACACTTGGTGGGTCTAAAGGTTAAAGACGTAAATCTCTGTTTACTTTACTGTGGCCCCTCGGTGCCAAAGGGATTTGTGCCGGAGCCCCTTTGCTGGAAAACAAGAACACAAAAACCCAAAGAATCCCAGCTGAGGAGGGCACAGAGAGCCGGTCCAGAACACCAGACAGCCACTCGCTACATACCTCCCCAGTCTGTAACAAAACACAGACACCTACCACCGCAGTTATAGGATTTATACAGAGTTGCAAACAGAGGGGTACCTTTAGTATTTGCTTTATATAAATATATAAAAAAGTAACCTAAAGTATAATTAATAATAAAAGTATCATTCAAAACATGTCAATCTAATGCTGGGTAACTTTCAAGTAACAAATCATATACTTTTCTTACACCCTTAAATCAGAATTTAATTATTAATATTTGCATGAATAATTATTCAATTCAATTGTCATTTTATTTAATTAAATATTTTAACTATTATATAATTTTCTTAATAATAGTAATTATTATTTTTATTTATTTATTTATTTTTTACTAAAAAAACATTACTCTTTCATTCATAAATATACTTTTTAGTATAGCTGCATGCTGTTTTATAAACCTGAAGAAACTAAATTTATTAATGGATTAAAAAAAAAAACATACAAGAGGAATTTTCAAGTCGTTGAACAATTTCCATTTTGAATAACAAAAAAATAAGCATCATGTCATTGATCAGTATGAACATTTATCTATATCTACTTTGTTTCTTTTTTTAAAACTGACAAAAAAATTTTTTGTAAAACATATAATAGCCACGAAATTACTAAGTGCACTATGTGGGTACTTAGTGTCAATCACTGCCCACCCATTGTGTTCACTAGCGCGTCTAACCGATTACAACGGCTTGAGCTAATTAGCCTTTTTTAGAGATTTTATGAATTCATAAAATACGAGTTTTTAACTTGCGTGCACATGTTTTGTGGCATATAGACCCCCTAGAACACACAGATACACTTCACATCTTGGCAGCCGAATGCACTCTGAAGCTGGGCTGCAAACAATAGGCTTTCCAACTCTGTGCAGCACAAGCTCTGTTTGGGTGGTGCTCACTTAGCAACGCCAACATGTGCGCGACAAGATGCCACGACTCGTGTCAGAAGATGAGAACACACAGGAACAGGAGCACGGCTGCCACCCAAATGTGCGCTGACGTCTCCGCGTGAGAAAGTCGAGGGAATCGTCCAGCAGCTGAGCAGTTCTTGGCGAGGGTTTCCAACTTCAACCACGCTTTCCTCCCCCTTAATTAATCGGAAAAATATCTGATTACGAAAAATTGGATAAATGCCTCAATTATGTGTGTGACTGACTCTAACTGTAATCTCTCAGTGGCTGTATAAAGAGCTTTATCTTCTGAATATGAACCCTCAGAGCAAGGTTAATCCTTTAATCGAAGAGTAGAACCTGATGGATGAATAAGTGTTGACAAGAGATGTGAATGTTTTACCACAAACCCTTTGTCAACCACTTTAAAGAGCAATGAGATAATCCTTCTATTCACAGACAGTCAGTGCCTTTCAGTGTTTTGGGGTTTACCCCCCACACACAAACCACACACATTCCGTCTCGCTCTCTCGGTCTCACCGTCTTTCTCGCTCTCTCCGCACGGACAGATTTCCTCATTAACACTTGCGCTCACAGAGACAGAAGCTGGTCAGTCTTTGTGGCAGGTGCAGTGACCATGCTGAATCTGTACAGAGATCAGGCCTTGCTCCCTGACACCATTATCTGCATTTACAAAGGAGCGCTTAACTCTGTTCTGGGATCAGTGACCCTGAACCTGTTCTAATCAGGTTCTGAGAAGCAATGCATTTTCACTGCCCTGAGATCTGTGGTACGGGGCTTAATCTAATCCATCTAGCATGAGACCGGTGCAGTAAGTGATCAGACAGAGCAGACCACCAGCTCACTGTTAGTCTGGAGCCACTGAACCAGAGTGTGTCTTCTCAGTTGTTCAATGAACCCTCGCCGCCAGAGAAAGATATATACAGATAGATAGGGGGAAAGAGCATGGGATTCGCAAGGGACCGAAAATACAGAATATCTTTCCACAAATCTGAGACATCGCATGCAAATGCAGCTGCATGACTGGGTTCAAGAGAAAAGCATTACGACCCTCACATGGGAATCTGCCCTGAATGCATGTCTCTGGTTGCATTTACACAAGCCACACACATAATGTGAAGAACAATTAAAGAAAAATTATGCACCACTAATAGCAGGGTTTGGGCTGTGATCTTCCCTCTTATGAACACATATGCACTTTAGGGGCAGTGGTGAACCCTAGCTGTTGAAGATTTGAACTACAAAAAGGGCCAGGAGCTGTCACTGGTTGTAAAATTCGGGTTAAATTTACCCATCTTTACCTGTATTGATTTAACATAAATGCTGGTATTTTGAACTTTCTATACAGCAAAACAATTCCTGGAAAAATTTATAATGGTTATTAAGCAATGTGATATATAAGTATAAAGAAATATTTCTTGAGCATCAAATCTAATTTCTGAAGGATAAAAACAAATAAAACATTTTTTTATAAAAAACAATATATATATATATTGCCAATCGGTCACGGTTTGATACCATATATAAGCCGGCTGCAGATCCCAGAAGACTGAGAACTATCTCCGATGGTGTGTGAACTTACCTGCTATCTCTTTCATTGCCTCCACAGAATCGCTGTGACCGATTGGCCTCACTTCCCGGATCCTTCACTTGGGGTTAGAGCACTTCCTGCCACCTACCCCTCACTTAGAAGATCCCTGGAAGCACTGCACAAGGAGAAGAGGAGTCACCACCACACCGAGCACCGAAGACGCCATCACCACCGTCACTTTTGTCTGTTTACCTTTTTGTCTTAATAAATATCACCCTCCGGGGCTCAAACCAGTCTTGCTCTCACGTGCAGTTCCTCTCCAGGTCACAATATGTATACATATAAATAATATTTAATAAGGTGTCGTAAATGCTTATACAAATTACACAGAAGGCAAAGAGTATAACAGGTTTCAAAGTCCTAACAAAAACCAAACAAAATTTTGTGAGCTCGACATAACAAGCATATTTACTCTCTCTATATATGTATAAGCAAAGCATTCTTGCATAAACACACGTTTCAGTTCATTTGCATATTTCAAAGTTTATGGCATAGATGAACAGAATGTTATCTTTAGTTATTTACAAAACGTAATTGATGTTGGACAATAACTACTCAACGCTGACCAAAAGGAAACCTTTTTAAGCACTTTTTAATGAGATGAACAACATGAACATTCACAGTTCAACATCGCGCACACATACTGCTAAACCTGTAAGGTTTATATTAGCAACCATTGTCCTTAACCCTTCAACTATCTCAACTTACTTTTAGTAAGTGAATGTTTTCAGTCATTGACCTGGAAAAAAAAGGTTCTATTGCCTTTATTCCCTTTGCTCTGCTCTTTCCCACACACGAACATACCCAATCTGATTTATGATATAGGAAACTAGTTGCCATAGAGACATTCAGGAAAATAGCTAGTGCATTTAAAAGGGTTGGATGGTTGTCCAAACATAAGAGGGTTTTTGTGAAAGCAATAAATCCTATAGCCTATGTGGTGCAATGTTTTAAACAATGAGCATTCAAACGTATCGTCTGACAGCACACTGTCAACACATTTTGGCATGCAGAATAGAATAGAATAGAATAGAATAGAATAGAATAGAACAGAACAGAACAGAACATTTATGTAGCCTTAACAAATTTTCAGGCAGAATGTTCTGTTACAAATGTGTGTTAAGGTCCTTATTATTGGCTTTGATATGTATGAATGCCACACAGAGATTTGGCCAAGGGAAATAGAACTGGGTTCGGTTCCTATCCAAAAATTTCTCATGGCTGCCACACATGCAGCAAAATGCCATAAAAACGATCAAGTTAATCGGCTCCAGACTTAAAATGCACACTCACAAAAACAGGGCATGCCTAGTTTAGGAAGGAGATGTGAGGACAGAGCATTCAGTTCAGAGGAATGCCAGTCCTCACAAGCATACAAAACAGTCCAGTTATCAAATCACACAACAAATGCAACCAAATGATTACTTCAAATGCAAGTTTGTACTATAGACAGGAACATAGTTTCCTATTTCCCCCCTACATTTATGGATTGAAAAGAGTTTTTTTTTTCTTCAAAAAACACACTTATTTAACCGTAATGAATCAGATTGATTTATTATTTAATCATTTTTTAACATATTCAGCAATAAGTCAGCAATATCCTTTTAAAATGCATTGAAAGCAACTGCACAGATGTTGTAATGTAAGACTAAGAAGAAATAAGAGGAAAATGACAGGTGGGTGGGTCTGGGTGTTTTCAGCTCTCTCTGTGTTGGTGGTAAACGTGGAACCTCCCATAAGGCTCAAAAGACTGGTGTGACACTATGCGTGTGCGGAAAAGAAAGATCTGTATCTTTTGAATGAGAAGAGATTACTGTGTGAGTGCACATGGCCATGTGCATATATTTATCACAGCTCCAGCAACTGATAGGGTGTTATGATTAATGATGTGGTGGATGAAAAGCATCCTGCAACTATAATCACCAAGCATGTACACAAACACACACAGTTATGAAACAGTGAGCGTTGGTGGTCCTTCAGTGACACAGTAATAGCTGGAAGAGTGTGGAGTGCATGTTGGGGTGGAGTGGCTACCACTGACGGAGGGCCCTTGATACACATCCTTTATGGCGCACGTCATGTGATGTCTATGAAAAACACATGTGGTCTGGTCAATGGGAGGATAAATATGACAGCTCAAATCACTTGTGGCAATTTTCAGTTAAGCGCAACCCAGCCAAGCAAGCACACACACACACACACACACATACATACACGACATGAATGGATTTTTTGAATGGATTTTTTTTTATCTCACAGGGACACCAAATGCATGCATCAGATGAAGATACAGCTCCGTCAGTCTTATTTGCTTGAAATGAAACTGAGACAAATGAGAACTTTCTAAATAAAAGTCTAAAATCTCCATGAATGTATGTAATGCAGATAAATAAAAGATGCAGAGATGTCTAAAGAGTATGAAGTATTTGTCTGCATATTTAAACACTAAACTGCTCTTTTAAATCATGAAAAAGCACTGGAAACTGCATGTTGGATCTCTATTGAACTACACTGCGTGGGACCACACACACACATACACTGTCCCCACAGAGATGACAAACTGCCATACTGACCACTTTTGGATTCCTATAATCATACAGCACACAGTGTGATTTATGAGAAAGATTCTCCCACACGCTCACTTTCACTAATGCCACAGAAAAAAAGAAAGACAGAGACAAGACTCACGCTCAGGATACCAAAGCTTTTTCTCATGGTACAGAAGGATAATACAGACCTATTTGGTAAAAATAAATAAATAAATATATGTGTGTAAGTGTGTGCTTTGAAAGAAAATAATATTATCTGCCCTATTACTGAAAAAGGGTGTGTGTGTTGGGGGTTAATTGCTCAGTCTAAAGAGGGGTCCAATAGTGTGAACCATAGGCAGTGGGAGTCCAGTAGTGTGAGGGAAGAGTTATTCACGCTAGTTAACGTGAAGGACAGATGAACTAAAGAATGTCTACTTCTCTCTGGGTCTGACAAGAAGCATTAGCAAAGAAGCATTGTGCGCCCGGGGGTTTGTTTTGAGAGGAGCTTGCGGGAAAGCAAACAACATTAATCGTCCAAAATTTCAAAATATCGACTTAAAAACACGAATGTCCATCTTTAGTGACATGTTGTCATGCACTCATCAGTTAGGTTGCACTGCTAAAACTTTTGACTATATATTTTGCCTTTCTGCCCAGCTTCTAAAACATCACTACCCCACCCATGAACACCATGATATTAACCGAACTGTGGGCTCACTGTACCGTTGCATCCCAAATAATAATTAAAAAAACACTTTGAGCATGCCATGGATGTATCAAAACCATCTTATGTTATGCATAACAAGTTGGCTAAAGCCT
>JAUCMU010000097.1:4643114-4664824 GCA_032275025.1 Enteromius treurensis | reverse complement strand
GGATGGGGTTTTGGTTCCTTGCCGCTGTCGCCTCTGGCTTGCTTAGTTGGGGACACCTGATTTCCAGTGATTATCGTATCTTGACTACAGAGACCGCCTCTGCATTAGATTAATAAAGTTTTATCTCGTCATTATGCATTAACATCACTCTATTTTCCTACTTGATAATGTTCAACTTGACTTGACTTGACTTGTACATAATAACGTAAAAGATAAAGAGCTTAGACCTAGTTTGCCCAAGAAATCTAAAGATGACCAGAAAGTACCTAAAGGTGCCTTTTTTTCTCTTTCTAATATGACAGACATTAATTGAACTGGGTCACCTTGCCAGCCACGACCTCTCTGCCTGTGGTCATTTTTATTTTATCTTGTTAAAGCTCTGTTCCTCCCTTACAACTATTTTAACTTTATGAATCATTGAATATTTGTCAGATTACCCCCCACACACGAATCTAAACACATAGTTCATAAAAAGAGAGAAGAGAAACTTAAATCTGATGAATCTTATATTCTGGAACATCTGCATGCAGAACAAAGGGACGAATCTGCTAAACTGGTTTGGTTTATTTGCCTACTTGAACTGCTATAAAAATGACATACAGTAAGTCATCACAGGGCCAGTAACTGTTCTTTTCCTCCTGTTAATGTAGGACGTGTCTATATGACAGCAAATACCTTTTTTGTTCATGACGGTGAAAATCTACTTCTTTTTCCTTCCTTCAGTCTCCCTATTCTACCTCACAATTCACAGTTTTTCAATCTGTATACGAGTTCAAATATATGCGAAAAGATAGAAGAGAGAAGGAGAAGGTGTGCATATGTGAGAGAGAACAGGCACGCTCTTTCAAAGCAATGTAAATGTAACCCAAGCCGCAGTCTAGGCTGACTAAACACTCTGAGCCCAGGTGGCTAATGGGAGACCAGGATGACCAAATGACCACCACCATAGTGGATCCATTCTGATGTCTCTCTCTCTCTCTCTCTCTCTCTCTCTCTCACTCCCAGTGACTCCTGCTCACTCTCTTTTCTTTTCTCTCGATCTCTCCATCTGCTACGTATTACACCCGTCAGGTCTTCTGTTTGTCCAGGCAAGACTCGGATGGGTGGTCTTCAGATAACAGAACGCCAGGGGCCTCCCGTGTCACCAAATTACCCAGACCTCTATGTTTTTCCTCTACTCCTTTCAAAAACACGCAGGGCTTTGCTGTAAGGGCTAGAGTGGACAGCAGACACACACTCATCATCACTCTGTGACGTAAACCTCACTAGACTATCACACTGTCTCTGTGTGTGTGTGCAAGAGAGAGACCGGAAGATAGGGAAAGGAAAGGACTCCCTTACTCTAATCTTAAAATGCTTTCAGTGAATCTGTACAAATGCACAGATTTAGTAGAGAGATAGGCTTCCCAAGGGAACATTTGTCATAAACAAACCCACAATGCTCAGTTTTACGGTCCATTTAAAGATGAAAAGATTTTATAATACACACAATGAGCATTTGAAAAAGTTGAGGAACAAGGTTTATTCAGAACTTGTAACGTGTTTGAAAGATTTTTGTATATTTTAGATAGAGAACACTCCTGAAACACCGTACAAAATATTATCTGGAACCCTAATAAATAATGAAAGTATCTAATAATATTTTGGTTAAAACATTTTTACAAGTACATTTATTCAAATGACATGTTGTTGGTGGGATTGAACAACTATGAAGATCTATAAGGGCTCAAAAAAAAGAAAAAAAAAAAAGGCAAGCAGGCCAGGGACAGTCAGTTTGCTCACAGTCAGCAGGGGGCAAGAGCAAGCACAGAGAGACAGTTATTATGTGGTCCTAGACAAGTATTTCTTCAGACTCTCAGGTTTTGGAGCTTATTTGCATGTAATCCCACATCATTGTCTTGCTGACAGGTTGGTTTAAGAAACTGTGAAGAAATCTAGATCATAATGTAAAAAATAAATAAATAATATATATATATATGTGTGTGTGTGTGTGTGTTTATAATCGTTTTACACGTAAGTGTAGTTTGTATTTTGTGCATTAAATTGCACAAAAGTGACATTATACATTAAATGTCAAATATTTATATTTAAAATAAATCTCGAAAATGTAACACAGCTCCTGAAAAATTTATAAAATGTTCCAAAATAATAATAAAAAAAACTTTTTTATAATAAAATGGTTTTTAATAAAACCAGAAAATTCCTTATAGACAATCAAAAGATGGAGATGAGTCCGTTAAGAGGGTGTCGTTGATTTAAGTAGCCAATGACAGGCTCAAAAGAGAAGCCTAAGCCTCATTCTATCTGCATACGTTCATAGACTCATACACACAACAAAAGAGCATAGGTCTGAGCTGCTGTAATCACTAAACTGTGTGCTCATGCAGACAGAGAAAGGGTGAGGGGTCATGGGTGAGAGGTCGTACTGCTTATGGCTGGGAGTGATTGGAAGGGTTAGTGACATACACAGATCATCCCTTGTAATTTAGGGGAGCTAATCTAATCTCTAAAGATCCCGATTAAGAAAGTCTGATAGAGAATGAGTCATTTAGTGCAACAAATTTCATCTAGGCAATGAGCACACACTGCTGTTTGTGTGTGGAATCAGGGTGGCATCTTTAGCGCAGCTCGCAGGTGGCCGTGTCGCTGCGCTCTGGGCCGTGAGCTCAAGTTAGTTCGCAGGTCAGCTGCTTTAATGGAGCCTTACACTCTTCTCTTTTGTCTTTCACAACATCAATACTAGACTCTCAAATCTGCACCCAACAAGACACACTCTCACACCCTGCCATTATTCATTATACAGAGAGCGACAGGCTCAGATAGCACATTTCAACAGAGACTATTTTAATAAGACTACATGGTGATAATTAAAGTCGCATCTGTGCCAAAAACACTGCATTAAACTGCTTAGCGAAATGGTCAGGATGTGGATGAAGTAATACTCACAAATTTACTGGAGGAGAGTATGACAGAAAGAGAGAGAGAGGCATCAAACCCATGAGCTTGAGGCGTGACTAAAAAAAGCTGGGGTCAGTGTGTTTGAAAAACTTTCAGTGGGTCATTAGTTGCAGGTGGAAGGAATAAATGACAGCACATGCTGCAGTGTTATATTTTTCTTATATTTCCTTTCCACAGTTTTCATCAGTAAAAAAAAACAAGGAGGAAAGAACATTGCTAAGTATAATCTGGGACCACCAAGTAGAAAGTATTTAAAATTTGCCTCTATATAATTCATGCCATTTAAAAATTATTCTCTTACTCTTTAAATAAATTTAAAAAAATTGCTGAACAATAACGGTAAATTATGCAATGCCTGTGTAATATCATTGCACCTGCTCCAACCATGGTACGGCAGGAAAGATCCTGGTCCCGGAATTAGAGTATAGTTCCTAGTTATATCAGCCATCTTAGTACATGATGTAACTACAGAAGAGTCAAGTTTTAAATAGGAAAAAATCTAAACAGTTTGGGCATTTTTGAAGGATATGAGAAGAGACATGGGCAGAACTGAAAGCTTGAGGATGGCTAACCCACTACAACCACACTGAATATCTAGCAGAAGTTTCTTTTATAGCCCAGAACATATAAAAGGCCTGCCATCAACACATATAATCTCTTATATAAAAGGCCTGCCATCAACACATATAATCTCTTAGCTAAGCCCATTGAAAGCCAGGGCTTTGGGGTTAATTCACCCATCGCTCTGTGTTTGAATCAACTCCAGACTCACATTGAGATGAAAGCCCGAGAGTCCCACGGACGAGCTGCACCATGGGGCCCGCTGGGCCTCTTCAACGAGGCCAGATTATTGCTTGTTGGTCTGGCTGGGACCTCCATCAGGACAGGGAAACTGAAAAGAAAAACAATAATTAGAGATAATTGCTTGTGTCCAAACATGAACATTAAAGCCCCCTTCCTTTCCTCTCCTTCTATCTCTCTCTCGCTTTCTTTCTTCCCCCCCCCCCTTCCAATACACCCCAATCTCCCAGTCTCTCTCTTTTGGTAGTATATCGGGTGCAAAGAGAAAAACACACCCCTGTTTTGACAGCTGGGCAGGCGAACATAATTTGTGACAGCTGAACTGAAACGTCTTTAAACAAGACGGAAAAGGAGAAAAGGGGGGTTTGAGTGAGAGACTGCGGAGCAGAAGAGGGAAGAGGACGAAAGGAATGTGGAAAGAAAGTGAATTATTGAAACAAAAGAGAGAGAGGACAAAATAATAGTTATTTATCCAAGACTTTATATGCACCCAGAAGATAAGAAAGTAGAGGACGGATGAAAGGGAAAACAAAAGAGAAATTAAATGGCGGGATAAAATGTACAATTATTTGTCAAATTTTTGAGAAATCAAAAGCTAAAGCAGCCAAACAGAGCAAAATCTTTTACTCAAAAATCTCACTTGAACATGGTGTCACACAAAGTTTGACGCATTGGGTTAATTTGCTGCTCAGCAACTGTGACCTCTGAACTTTGGGGTGCAAGGGGGTCAAACCGAACTCAGAACGAGGCAGCCAAAATCATGTCCATCTGAGGGAGCAATGTCAAAGGTCACCGGTGAGATCTTGGGGAATATGGACCAAAACAAGGAACATATGTGAATAGATACACATTTGAAACCAAAATAACCCCTTATTTTCCATCCCCTCTAACCCTTCTGTAGGCACACACAGACAGACCCACCGCAGACATACTGAATCCAAATTGAATTAAGTCATAAATAGAAGTGCTACACTGATGTTAGAGAGGCACTGATGGAACATTGGCCGACAGCCCTGCGAAATTGACAGTGACAGAAGTTTTCCCTAAAGGAAAATACTAATGTAAACAATGGAATACGGTTTCAAAATATCCGCACTCCCAACGCTGCTTCTGTTTACATTTCCTCACCAAAACTATTCCAGTTTGAGGACAAGGCGGAATTGGACGAAGAAGAGACAGGATGAGGCTGAAGCTAAGATGCTAAGATATCGTGAAAGGGAAACATTTCATGAAATGTTACGGACCCTCCATCAGGTTAACCCACATTATCATAACATCCCAGATGTACACTCTCCCTGTACCACACATGCCATTCATTAAAAACACCAGTCTCATAAATCTAGTCAAGTAAATCAGTATAACACCTTTACTGCTGTACTGATTACAGCAGTGTAATCCTCTGGACCAACAAAGCTTTAGTGTGAAACATGAGTGTCCATCAAGGCTTGTCAGTGTTTGTTTGTATACAGTTTGCACATCAATAAAAAGGGAGCGAAAAGGAGCGATCTCGCTGATGCTCTCTGGATTGGGCTGCGTTTCTTTTTCCAGACATCTGCAAAGATCATCTGGGCCTCAATCTGAGCCTCATTAGGCCTCTCTCTGTTTTATTAAAGACAGGGAGATGATTTCTCCATCAGATACAGTATTACCACTGGACCGCAGCCTAAAGCTGGCAATCAATATCCCGCTCAGAACATATATGTGATCATGTACTGCTCACGAGGGTCATTGCATTGTGCGTTACATTATGACATTTATTGAGGGGTAATGAATTGAACACAGGAGGGCAGTTTTTCTGACCAAAATGAAGTCTGCTTTGCAATGAAGAAGTATCTGAAGACAATCCTGACTTTAGTCCAAGACCATATAAATTAAATGGATCTTGAAACCTTGGCATAACTTTTATGATTCCCAACCACAAATGACTTTTCATTACTAATTGTTTTATGAAAAGAAGATATTGATCTAAGAATGACATTTTCATTCATTTTAAACAGCGACATTTTCCACTCCTAACATGCTTCCCACAGTCCAGCTGTTAACAATCATTTTTAATATATATATAATTCATATTTCTAAAGCAATTAAACAGTCTTATGTTCTTTATCTGAATCGGTGGAACACCTGCTTGGTAACTGAGGCCAAAGAGTAAAAGTCTGCACAAGGGCGGTATTAAAAAAACAGCGTGAAGAGGAGGAACCATAGTAGCTCCAGAAGACACGGTTACACATGAGTCAATGGCTTTCTCAGGCTGTGGAAAGAAACTGGCGGCCAGAGTGAATAAGTCTTGAACGGGGGGCCTGGGGACTGCTGATAGATTTGCCATCAGAGCTACTTAAGGCCCTCACACTCACACATCAAACGGGCTGCACACAGTAAACATTCATTTCAGCACTCGCCATATCATAATTCAGATTCTCAAAAGGTAGCACTCCTCCCTCATCGATCACTGCATTGAGAAAATGGCGAGGTGAAAAAAAATGCAATAACGTGTGTGTTGGGGAACACTTGTCTCAATAGCAGCCTTCCTGTTTCACAAAAGCAATATAAATGAGCAGGGGTACAATATGTTCAGCAGATCCGTTTGTGTGCATGTGTTTATGTATATACGTACAGTGTGTGTTTGAGGCTTTATGTAAATGAGCTGTGAGAGTCTCCAGTGTCTGTGAATCATTTCCTGTTTGCCATATTGATCTAATCATCCTGGGGTTTTACTGTCAGATGCGCCCCAAACAAACTCTCTCTCTGTGTGTGTGTGTGTTAACATTCAGTCATATGGTGATGCACAGGATCGCTCGTACGTACGCCTCATGTGTGTGAATAACTGTAAGTGTGCATGCCATTAGTTCGTGTCTAGGTATAGCATACGGAATATGAGTTTTTAAACCTGTATGGAGCAACAGAGAGTGTGTGAGTGATGCTCTCTCTAACTGGGTGGCAGTACCTCTAGAAGGGCGGCTGGCTCTGCGAGCAACATGAACAGCGGGAGGATAATTTGGATTTGATTGGTTTCACATGTTTTTCATAAACAACAAAGCTCTCTCCCTTCGGTTTGCTCCGCTGTGTTTGGCTGAAAACATGGAATCCATTTGTCCCCTTCTCCCCTTCTTGCTATTTAGCATTACTGAGCAGTATGTCACGTATTGAGCAGACCACCAGCACGACGGGCATCTCGCAGTTATGGTGACAGACTGTAACACCAGTAAACTGGCATTTAGCAAAACACACTCCCCACAGACTCAGATATTTAGCAGTGGATTGCACATATGCTCTGCTTTCTTTAGTCTTAATAAATTGCATGTGCTTACACATTATCAGGTTAAAGATGCACCATCTGAATACAATCAGAATAATAACATATAGGCTAAGTCTAATCAATTGCATTATCTGTCTACAGAGACCATCTTTCTGATGAAAATATTTCTGATGAATCAATGTTTATAGAATTTTTCACATAACAATACAAACAGAAATGAATTAATGAATGAACAGAAAGCGTATAGAATTTCCCTGCATGATTATTAACGTCACTGGTTAAAATGCTGGTTAGTGAAGGGTTTGGGACTACAAAGTGATTTTCCTACGACTAGAAAAAGCATGAAGTTCCACCCCTAAGCTGAACTTCAAACGAACGAATGAGATGAACTCACACGACTTAGGCACCAAGTTGCCAAAACGTAAAACCATTAAGAATTGCCATGAGAGGGTGTTGTCTTTTTTTTTAAGAGCCCTATAAAAATAACCCATCATTGGTACATCTGTACAATAATATAATTAAATATTAGCAATTTATGCTGCTTGTTGGGAAAAGAAAAAAACCTTCTCCCAAGCGTGGCGGCGTGACACTGAGATTTAAGTGGCTCAAAAACACCTGGCAACATGCGCTGATTCTTTCAAAAATTCTAATTTAAATTGTATTATATTAATGGTATATAAACAAAGTAATTATCCGTTAAGAAAAAGCCCACACGCTATAGGTTATAATATCCGGGCCGACCAAACAACATAACTGCTACCTCGATCAAAGGAAAAACGCTTGACTTCCTCAAGGTAATGGGCTATAGGCTATAGACCTTCTCGGTGTAAAGATGCTTTTTACTGCATCGTTTTTTGTAAAGAGTGAATCTCACACAAACTTATTAGATTTTAACAAATAAGTGAATAAAAAAAGCCTGCAACCAATAAGGTGAGTTAGATAGCTACTATAAGCTGTGTCATATGTCGATCTAAAATCCAGACAGTCAATAGAGACATATTGTTACAGTTATACTTTCCTCCTCGTTCATCTGGACAAGTTCAGATGTTAGACGTGTTCTGTAATAAATAAAGCGAAGCTCTCCAATAACGAGCTTTGTCGGCCACCCGCGTTTTATTGCTCAGTGAAATTAATGAAATTCACATTGCACTGTGTTCACGATACAAAGACACAATATCAATCCTAGGACACTGTTTAAAATGTATTAGGTATAAAGCACTTGTCGGCTGATTTTTGGAAGCAATTCAGTTTAACCTCAGGTAGCCTAGGATTTTTTTATATAGGCCTATTATATATGGCCTAATAGTTAATACTGCATTGAGCCTAAATAGATAGATACGATTAGATCAGAATAGCCTAACTATAAATGAAAAGTGCGTTTAATGAGAATAAATTTCAGTAAGAAAACAGTGGAAAACATGGGATTGCATAAACTGTATATGTCAACATTTACAACAATAAATGCTGCACATAAATAAATAAACAAATAAATTAATTAATTCATAATCGTGCTGTAAAAATAGTATTGAACATTAATAGGCCCACAGAACTCAGCTCGAGGACGTTATGGCTTATGAAAAGTTTTTTCTAGCTATTTTATTTTAAAGACTTTCATTAGGTGGGTTGAAAGTCAACTCAAAAGTAAAAACACGTGAACTGGAACGGAAATGTGGATCGCCAGACTGCTTTCTTTCTTTAATAAAAAGCAATCTCGCAATTTACCAAAGCAGTAATTTAGAAACAGATGAAGCGTTGCATTTTAGTAAGTGTAACGGTTTGAAGAAACTAATTATAGGCTATAATAAAAACAACAAAAACAAAACATATATATATATATATATATATATATATATATATATATATTAGGCTAATATGCGCTGTGTACTAATGGAATACGTCTATAGCTTAACTTTTTAGTTATCGATCTAATTCGCAGAAGACGAACTTCATCACGGGGCTTTAATTTAGGCATTGCCCTTGGCTTGCTCACAACTTATTATAGACTTTCAGTCCTATTGGACGAATGTTGACTGAGCAGATGCTGTTACACTTTGAGGCAAAGATGGCAAATGTTAAAAGCATGCTGCACACTGCGAAATTGCTGGTTCCAACTCCTCAGTTGTTCTTGTTTAGAAAGAAAACTTGTATAAGTGCTTGCTTTCATGTCACTCTCACACTGAACAAAAGCGTCTAAATAATACACCAATTATTTCATTAAGAAAGGCTGTTGGAGTATTTTTTATTTGTACTCGCGTTTGTTATTTGATTTACATCATGAAAGTTTAAAATATCATTTATAATAATAATTTAATATCTTCACTGTCACAAACATATTGGGTAGAGTCTGCAAAACAAAAGTTACTGTTTGCATTTCGAAACAGAATAAAATATAAAGGGAATTTGCAAAAGAAAACGGAATTATTGTTTTCATTTAAATGTAATTATTTATTTATTTTTTTAAATAGAAAAGCTAGGCTAAATTATAGACTTGGTATATATAAGCAGGGTTTCCTGTTAAATATGTTTAAGAAAACATCAAAAGAAGCTTTTTATCGTTAAAAAACTTTGTACTTTATTGTGCACTTCTTTTGGACCTATACAGTACTACCTACACACATTGTGGCACACACACACACACACACACACACACACACACTGAGAGCCGTTACATAGCTTTCTATTAAAAATTTTAACAAACATCATTTAAACGCTAAAACAAATTAAAAATAAATTATGCAAGCATGAAATATTTAGTTTTTATTTCTCTTTTGGTTCACGCTGATCGAACATTATTTGCTCAATCGTTGTGTTGATTTAGAATAATAAAATCTATATTTTGTAAGGCCTTTTTGTTAAATGCAGACTGATAAGAGTTTTTATATTTTATATCGATAAAAAAAATCGACCCATTAAACTGTAAAGACAAATATATAGTCTCACATCGTTGTTTCTACAAAAAGACGCATGTAGAGCACATCAAAATTTAGGGGTAACTGAACAACCTTCCACTAAAAACATCCTTGCTCACGTAAGAAGCAAAACTTTGTTAACACACACTGGTTGCTGCTGTTGCACTACAACGCGATTATAACTGATTATAAATTTGTCAAATGTTCAGTTATTAAAACGAAAACGCATGAAAAACACCACCTTCCCCAGTATTAGTGAATTAGGAATTTAGTCGTACTTCCTCACTCTTTCTGCCCCCATGTGGCCCTCACCGGACGCTCACGTGTGCCATGAAGTTCTCAGGAGCCCGAGAGGACACGAGAAACCCGAGAGAAATATCCTGAGTAGGACAGCACACATTATTGGTAACGTGTAAAAGACTCTTTAAGCATCGAAAACAAAAGTAAATTGTGCTAGTCTATATTTTTTTAAATATGGAAACTAATTTTACATTATCCCAGTCTAATCTTAAATTATTCCAATATTAAAATGAACTTAACATTCTCCCAGCACAACAAATACGCTAATGGATATCTTAAGTAAACATATTAACTTTATTTGAAAAGTAATTTGATTGATCAGGAGTGGAAGAGGTCCTCGTATGCAGGTGGAGAGCAGGCGCTGTCTGCTGTGCTCGCCTTCTCCTCTTCTTCTTCCTCTGGGACACTGCGACTCCTGCAACAAAACCCGCGAATGTACAATTAATCCACTTTCGTCAGCCCTTGGCGCAAATAATACCGTTAAGGTGCCTAGCCGACTTTACTTTGTCTACGTTATCAGAGTCTTATTTAAGCGTAATAAATTAGTTTACATGAGTGGTTTGGGCAGACCGGTAGTGTTGTAACACGTTTGTGCTCATTTACGTCTGTAATTGTGTTTTTGTAGTTTTAAACTCTGATATCATACTTAAATATTTGTATGCTTCAAATTAAAGCAGTTTTGAAATCTGCAATTTATCCCAAGGAGCAGTCGTAGCGCCAATAAAACACACTGCCATTTATTGTGCGTTTTACATTTAAGTGTTTAAAAATACGTCATCTCCATAAAAACAACCCACTCCTGGTCATCGATTAGCCTCCCACATCGGGAAACATCGATTAAATCCTATTATGAAGCATGTTAAGTTATACAATCTTACCTCAAAAACAGGCTTATGTTCTTAAATCCTTCTTAAGTTTTACATAGTTTAAGGACCTGCAGGCGGTCGGTGATAAAATAATTAATCTCAAAGCGTTACAACACTTTCCGGTCTGCTCTATTAACTTTAACATCTAAATTCAAATTTTGGCTCGAACAATACTGTGTTACAATGAATGTATCAATAATACTTCTGCACACTGCAAATTTCTTCAGGTTTATTCCCATTTAAAAAGCATGCCAGCTCAAAACGGATGTACGTGATTAGTTACGATAATTATGTTTTCTTCTGGACTTTCAAGTTGTTTTCTTTGCAGTATTACATACAATAAACCCATCATTTATGATACTTAAAACCAAAAAGTGATCAGTTATTCTTTTTAAATTAGTTCAGTGCTGTTTCTAGACTTCATGCTTGTGATCTAGTGTTTAAATTAATCTAATGCACACTGTCATCAGTATTATAATCATTACCTGTTTTCCCTTTGCTCTGCTGTAGCATTGTCCCGTTCCCCAGAACTCAAACCAGGGTTTTCTGCTGGGTATATGCTGTAATACTGTGGCGGTGCGTTCACTGTGACTGCCAATGGCTGGTGATTTGAATGCAAACCATTAACAGGACCCAGATTTTGGTCCGGTACCTCAGAGGTGCACGGTGGTGGGATGTACTGGACCACCGTGGCCCTGTGGAAGGTAATGGGCTGGTTGAGTCCAGTAAAGATGAACGATGGTCCTGAAAGGGGCGGCAGAGGGTCAGTTTCAGGTGTTCTCTCTTCATCATTCTGCTTGCAGCTTAGACAGGACAGCATTCGGAACTTGCAGATGCTTATCAGCACAAATGTACCTCCTACTGACAGCAGAATGGGCCCCAGAAGCTGTGTCCACCCGTAGCTGTGGCTGAAATAGTTATTTGTCCACCCCACAGCCGTGAATGTCATGCCAACCAGGCCCAAGAAGACTCCGGAGAACAGGAGCATGGCACCAGTCTTCTCCCCTTCTGACACCTGACTGTCTGAAGAGCTCTGTCCTTGGACAGGCATCAAAGAGACAACATTCACAGGGGTATCACCCTGGTTTCTGTTTGTGATGGTACTACAAACACCAGCAGGTATACCATCACTTGACCCGGCAAGAGGATTTGTTCCTTGAAAATTACTTGCCGTTGTGCTCTTCCAAGGATCTACAACGCCGTGATGTCTCATCTGGCCAGAACTGCAGGGTTTTTGTATAGTGGCTTAAGGATTTAGACACTTGTCTGACGAAGGTCCACTCATCTATGCCCGAAGGACCTTTTAAGAACACTGTTTATCTATTTTGGGAATTGGCACAGAAGCTTAGTTAACAGGTAATAGATCATTGCTCTTGTGCTGTAGTCTTGAACACTCAGTCATCATGTTGGTGCGAGCACTGAAATGTGAAATCTGTGGCATGACAGAGTACATCCAGGAAACTGGCAGATCCCAAGGCTAAATCTAAAATGACTTTTTTGAACAAATATTAACATTTTACTTACATACATCACCAAAACGAACTGCCTTTTTCAACAGAATGAATAGATCAGTAAAACTAGGATCCGCAGTAAAAAAAAGTTAATATATGAGGAATAGCTCACTTAAAAATTAAATTGTCATAATGTACTAATAATTCTACTGTTGTCCACAATAAATTCTTTAAAAAACAACATTCTTCAATCCAAATAAAATAAAAAATATTTTTCAAAATCTGTTCCTTTGTGTTCAACTGAAGTAAATGATCACAGAATTTTAACATTCAGGTGAACTATCCTATTAATGTATCACTAAAATCAAAAGAACAAAGTCTATAACTAGAGAATATGTATACACTATATACATATACATATGCACTATAAAAGTTTCATCATTTTTGCACACAACTTTTCTATGCACAAGGGAACCATGTGGTAAATCTGCAATAGAATTTCCCTAAATGAGTCAGGGAAGAGGGAAATAAGAAGCTTTGTTTCCGACAATATCAAAACAACTATGCATCACTTCGACTTTTCAAAGGCTTCTCTGTAGTCCAAATGCGTTTGATTAAGCAAAAAAGTGTTTCACCCAGAGCACTGCATAGCCTAGCCTAGCAAACAGCAACATGCGTCCAGTTTACCAAAAACAGAAATTGTCCTTTAACTTTAATGACAATCTTTTCTTAATGTTCAATAACAACATGACAGAATCATGAAATGCATATGCCATGTTTTATTGCAGGCCGTTGAATGTTTTCACAGTTCATTGTTTCCTGTGGCTGTGGAACAGTATATGGAACTTGCAAGTAAGTGTTGCCTAGAATTATTTTGTAAACTGGGAATGGACACTGGAGAGGAGACGGTGAAACAAAATATGAAATTTATGATAGGATTGCATGTATCGTGCTAAATTCCTCTAACTCTTCATGGAGGTCAAGCAGTATGTCAGAATCGTCCCGTGCTAAAGACTTTGTTTTAATTCTTTCCCCAAAAGCTTGAGGAGACACCTGAGAGACATTTAGGAAGAGAATAGATTCCAGCACAAGAATGTTTAAAATCAGCCCAGATTTTGGGCCTGACACACTCTTTTAATTAAGCAGAGTCCAAATATTTATGAGGAGAACATTTCCTCTTTCTCTCTCTCTCTCTCTTTGTGATCATGGTGTGTAGTATGCATGTGAATAACAAATGCGTGTGCTGGTATGTGTGTGTGCCGAATAGGTCTGCTTAAATGATATCTGCTCAGATATGGTCAGCGTGAAAGCTTTGGACAGCCTACCAGTACGTCTTTGTTTGATTCACCCCCTATTGACTCTCTCTAGCTGCTAGTCAGTTGAATCGGATGGAATGACAAAACAAAAGTAGATAATTCCTTTATATGACACTGGATTAATTATTAGTGGAGACTACATTGTCTCAGTATAGTACAAACATTAACAAACCACAGTAACTTATTGCTCCATGCGGCTCTAAATGATTAGCCAGCAAACGAAATCTATTCATATTTGCAACTGTGGTTCACTCTCGATTCCTCTCTTGTCCTAATTAACCTCATCTCCCCTGTTCCTTCAAACGCATATGGAGCACAATATCCAGACACTTTTGCATGAGTATCCACGTCCTCCAATGGGAAAAGCCTGCCTGCTTAATGGGTTTCCATTGCACACTCCTTCTATTCCTCTCTCTCCCAATCTCTTTAACCACCCACTTCATTTCAAGAGGCAGCACGTTGCTTCATGACACAGTCACATACATCCTCCACAACCAATAAGCCGAGAGCTACACATCTGTTTTTGCTCTGCACTTCTCCACTACTTCATTCATTCATTTCTTTATTAAAAAGTTATTACTTGAATCTGGTCACCATGAAAACACTTTTTTTTTTTTACATTTTAAACACCTATTTCTATTTGATTTTTAACATTTCATTTAATTCTGTAATAACAAACCTGATATTTCAGCGTCATATTTACCCGCCAAAATCATTCTGACATTCTAAAACATAAATGTCTTCAGAATGCCTGGCAAACCCCAGAGTTTCAGATGAAAAGAATCTGACATCAAAACCTTAATTATATAAATTTGAAATTATTTTACCTAAATGTATTATTTTATCTGCCAGCTCACTCTAAAATCAAAAAAGTTAATTACAATTGTACTTAAACACATGTGAAGCAAGAACCAACACTGCAACAATATTACAGTAATAGACACTGAAGTCCTCTAAAGTGATTTTCCTGAAGTTGAGATGCAAAATAGCACCCTTTGTATGAAACATAAGTATTTAATTTACAGTCTGACTCAAAGTTGCTATGAACAACTCTAAAAAAAGGAAAGATCAGCTGATTTAATACTGATATTGACCACCTGGAAGTATCATCATGCAATAACTCACACTAACAGACTTGTACAAATGACTTAATTGGTAAATACGGGGTACAAAGCCTTGATATTTTTGGTGGGATCTGATCTGGTGCAGGCAACATTACCTCATCTTTGGCTGGCAGATAGTATAGACACTGTGGGGCTGCTCCATGGGAGTTAAGATGTCGCCATCCTCCATCATGGCCCCCGACCTTGTGACAAATTGCCCGTGACGTGGCTCTGCTCGCCAGGCACGGAAGCCTGTTCTCTCTCGCATCTCTCATTCCCTTCAACCTGCCTTTCTTCTGTCCTCCCATTGTCCCATCCTTCCACTGCTCTGAGCTCTCGTCTACAGTTTCTCTTTGGCTCAGTATAGAGGACCGGTTTTACGTGCCCATTCACCGATCTGCTTTCAAACCAGAGGGGCATAGACAGGGTAAGAGTTTGTACTGCTGCAGAGAAACCAAGGGGAACCAATCACAATAATCAAAGTAAAAATCCAGGCACAAGATGCCAGTCTGTAAAAAGTAGCAGGGAAATAAGTTTCCGAATAGAGCATCAATCTAAAAAAAAAAAAAACACGGTTTGTTCATTGTAGATATTTAAAGCCACTCACCTTGTCAAATCCAGTTATTAATTTGCACTCTCTGAATTTTTGGTTCCAAATTAATTTACAATCCTGAAAGGAAACCAGCAAATCATACATTTTTTAAGATTGAGAAAGTGCTTTCCAATTATGTGTTCAATAAAATGCATCAAAAATTGCAAACACATTTATTTTTATGTATATTTTTATCTAAATGGGATCATTCCATAGACTAACCAGAAAAATGTCCTGCATTTTTTAAATATTAAAACCTTTATTTGTTTAATAACATTTTTACAAAGAGGATATGGAGATTTTGTCAGAGTTAACCAACTTTTGGTTACGAATGTGTCCCCAAAATATGGTTAAACAGGTAAACATTTAGCGATTTACATAAATCATAAACCTCTATATTTTTAACACAGTCAATTATAAAGACCACAGACTAACCCTAACTCACTTCCATTTTGTGTTTTAGAAGCTATAGCTATATAGCTATAGCTAAAACTTAGGTTCACAGCAGAACAGAAAAACATTTGAGCAGAGAAAATGTACTGTGACTGCAGCATTACCTCACTTTTGGGGACAATACTGTGTCCCAACTATAGCCAAGCAAACATACACACATAGAAACCAACCATGTCCAGATTCAGCTCCACGAGGATTGAATTAACAATCACAGCACTGGCAAAAGGCTTCACGGCTTCCAGAAATCACCTTAATGAGTCAATAGGGCGTAGAATTAGTAGTGAAAGCATTATGGGATGAAGATGTCACCAGACAGATGACATGGTACTAAAACAAGGTTTCTATTAAAACATCTTTCAACATACGGATTCTGAAGAGAATCTGAAGGATCTCAGATGGTATGAAGCGAGCTCCTCGTGCACTGTTGTTTTGGGAGACCAACCAAAGGCTGAAGAGAGGGAGGAGCTGGCAGATGTGGACGGAGATCAAGAATGATATTAGGTGTGGTTAGGAGAGGAGGAAGAGGGAAAGAGATGATTCAGGAGGATATATTGGTTCAGAACGGAGAAGAGGAGAAAATAAACAAAATACAATCAGTAGATGGGTGCGGGTGGAAACGTGAAAAGATAGAGAGAGAAAGAGGAGCCAAAGGATTAAAGAGGAGTAAATGAGGGGAATAGTGTGAGATGGAGGAGAAAAGCAAACACATTTTTTAAGTTATGAAGGTCCAGCTAGTGTGTTTGCTCAGATGGTTTTGCTCATACTGAAGAGGGGGGCGCTGGATCAAAAGGCCATGTCATTCTGTAATGGAGCATAAATGTAAGTGATGCTGCTCCTGCTCTCTCCTTCTTTAATAACTCAACTCTATTGCCCCACAGAGTCTATTCGAAAACACAGCCTGTGACAACATCCAAAGAACATTTGAAATCAGTTAGCTAAGAGACGAAACTCTTTTGCCCTTCTATGTAAAGCAGAATATCTTTACTCTGGATCACTTTTTGTGACATTGATAGTGCATCGATGGGTGTTAATATAGAGTGTTGGGAGCACATTTAGTATCAGGGTGTAAAGAAATGTACAAATACAGTAGCCTTGAGATTAGGTAAAGCAGGGGACACTGAGGCAGCTGTAGAATTGTTTTTCCCCCCTTTTTTTTTAAAAATACAATTTTCCTTAAAGGTGCCATGGAATGCATTGAGAGAATATTTTAAATTGTTCTTAAATTGTAAGGGGAAAAAATGCCCAGAAACGGTTTTACGGGTCCATTTACAACCCTAGAATTTGACCCTAGAATGAAAGACCCTCTGCTCTGATTGGCTGTTTCTCAGCGTTGCTCATTTCAGTAGCACAAACAGATTTCTACTGTCCAGCGTGAACGATGGAGGGATTAACGATTTAACCTTATATTCATGCATATAAACAAGCTGAAGACACTAAATGAAAAAAAATCTATAAGCCTCAAATGACAATTATACATGAAATTGGACTATTTTTAAGTCGAAAAAAAAAGGAAAAAATATGAATCGTATTATAATGTTATTGTCACGGTCGCATGTGGCGAAGCACGGAGGCTGACTCAGGAGTGTAATAACAATAATCTTTTTAATATAATCCAAGGCGTAACAGGGTAGAAACGGCAGGTACACGCACACAGAAAACATTAACGACCGGACAATCTGACACTGAACACAAGAGAACTTATAAAGGGCAGATATTTATTTCAGTCATGAAAATCTGAATTTCCATCAGCCTTTACCTTAGTCTTTAGTGCATAGTCCTTCAGATATCCTTCTAATATCTTGATTTACTATCAATGCTGCTCTTTTTAGCCTTTATTTATGATGGTATCCAGAACATGCATCACATCACCTAAATAAATTATATTTTAAGTAGGCTAAATTAATTAACCTCTGACACAGAGACGAGTGAAAACTCCTCACATGGCCGCTCCTGAACATCTGGACATAACTAAACGAATGCACATTTACAGACCTTCTTCTGTTTGTTCTGCCAAATGTAAACACGGTCTGTAAGCGTAAATATTAATTGAGTCTAACGTTAGGCAAAGGCGTTCTAGAACAGGTCGCGCGCCGCTGCACAGAGCTAACGTGTGGTTTGTCGGGGCTCATTTCAAAATTTATAACATATTATTTAAAGTATAAATTAAACACTGTATTTAATGTGTAAGGTACATGAACAACAAACTGGTAATGTCATTGTGATATCGTGTACTGTAATCGAACGTAGCCAGTGGAAATGTAGACAGCACACGTATTAAATCAAAGATCTTCATAATTAGAAAACAATAGCCTTTGCAGATTTGCCTAAAGATCCATAGCCACGTCTTCAACGCTCCTGATGTCCTTAAAGGAGTCATACAAAGGCAATTTTCCACTAGCTAATATGATTCTATAGGGTCTTAATGGACAGTTTGTAATATAGTTTGTTTTAAAACTTCTCAAAGATAGTGTAAAAAACGCTCATTCTACCCTGACAAAATATCTCTTTACAAATCACTCTGTTCTGTGTACTTCCCCTTTAAATCTTCAAGAGCTCTGCTGACTCCGCCCCTCTTTTCTGAGTCAGAGGATCTTTTTTTAGCAGTATTCATAGTGTAACTTGCTAATTAGCACATTATTAGGAAAGGCAATTTGCAAAGATTCATTAAAAGACATTATACTCACTGCTTCTGTAGGTGAGGGTGGATCATGAATGATTCTCGTGAACATAAACGCATTTCTGTTGATCAAGGGTTCATTTCCCTTCAGAACCAAACGTCGCTCCTCTGTGTCTTCAGTCTCTAAGATGTCGGGACTAAATTCAACAACAAAACACCTCACTCACTTAGGAGTCTTGCATACACATATATACTGACTAGATGTCGCCTCTGAGCTGCTGTCCAGAGGAACGATGAGTCAGCGAGGCAGCCATCATGTGTCAGGGGACGCCTCTGTTTATCACTTGGGAATCAACAAACAAAACAAATCCAAAAGTCCATAGCATTTTTGTAGTGTCCTTCAAGGGACATAGCCACGTGATAGCAGTGTAAATGGGCATTCATTCACCAGGGAGGACGACAGTAATAACTAACCATAGCAATAAAAGCGTACACACTGACCATTGACAAGCAAAGTCTGTGACGTGTGGTGGGTTCTGATTGGGTTCTAACGTTATTAGCTTCTAGCTTTTCATCCTTCTCAAATCACTCACTCAAGTGACCTCAAACGGTATTGTTCTTCATATGGTTATAGTTTATGTGTGAACCTCGTCATTTACATTAAGGATTAACTTCAAAAATTAACACTGACACAAACTTTAGGCAACTCTTCACCATCTTGCAATTATATTATATTCATTGTTGGTTTTCTTCAACTTACATGAACATAACTTAACGTCACCTAGCTCTTTCATAGGATAACATTAACTTGGTGTTCATCACCATGAACAGTAACAGACATGAACTTTTTGAGCAAAATAACTTTACAGTTTACAATGAAACAACTGTGTGGACAAATTTTCAACATCTTACCATCATATTACATCGATGCGCTTCCTTCAGATCCCCGACACAAGATGGCGGCCATGTTGGCGTATGCTTAGAGGCCCCAAGGCACATCTAGTCAGTATACATGTAGATATCTATGGGAGTCTTGCTTGTCTCTGCGTCTCGGTCTGATGACGTCTCACTCAAGCCGGGTCTGAGGTAAGACACCAGTTCAGTCTGTGTGACACGCTGCTGTCAATCAACTGCTGTGGGAGTGGCCTCACCAACATGCATTTGAGAATGGCTTGATTTCAGAAGGGGCTACTTATTTTTATTACATTAAAACAAAACTACCGGAGGATCTTTATCATTGAAGGGTGGTTGTGTACATACACACTCCCAACACACATTTCAATCCAAACAGCTTGTAAAAGTGCATGTGGCACCGGATGACCCCTTTAAAACACCAAGGAAGAAGGAGATCTCGTACTGACGAAACGCGCTCTGAAGAAGTTTGTCCGTTTAGGGCTCGTTCTAAGGTTATAAAATCATAACGGCTTATTATGTAAGATCTTTACACACCTCTGAAAACATAGTTTTGTGTGTTATATTGCATTTCTGCCAATAAATTCTCCTAAATATTACACACTGCACCTTTAAGCTGTTTATTTATTTTCCTACCATTGAATGAAAAACAAAAAATTAAGCTGTATTCTCGTTTTTTACTTTTTTTTTGAACGAATGAAAAAATGAAAATATATATCAATATTTATATATCAATATTAAGTTAAATAACAAATTATCAGATGATACATGGACCCAAGACCTTCTGTTGTTGATTTCTTCCAAATATTCTTTATAGTTGTTTTGTGCTGTAGAGCAACATCAGGTCTTTCACCATCTCTAAACTCAAAGATCATTATATAATATATCCGTTGACAGCTCAGTTTGGGCGGAGGCTAAAATCAGAGCAGATCTGAGTCAGTAGTGTTTCCCCGCATCACACACTTACCTCAGCGCCACTCATTCCATGTCATTAGAAAGAAAAGCAGCAGAGTTCAAAGAAACTGCTGTTAGATTTATGATCTGCTGGGCCGAGCATCATAATAACCACGAAACGGCATTTTACAAACATTGTGCTTCTAATAAATAATCAAAAATAATAAAATCACAATAAAGCGTCTATATTTTCCAAAATATGTACACTTTATTACAAAGATTATAAGCTTTAAAAAATTTGTATAAAAATAAGACTGGTGAAAAAAGCGCACCGTTCACGTTTACACAGAGTTAATAGAAGAAAAGTCAAGCACTAAATGAACGAAGGCGGGGTCAAAGCACCGTTTGCATTCTGTTAATTGATGACATTTGCATAATTGGCATTATTATAAAGCTTCCCGCCTCGTATTCAGCGCCACACACAGAAGGACACTTTATGAATGGATTGTATTGCATCAAGAACACATCAGAGTTTGTGCAAATATTTGAGCTGGTGGACTCAGTTTGTTGACTGATGTCAGATCTGAGCTTGATCTTGATCTGAGTTACAGAAACCCTGAAGGAGTTAACCCGTCATTAACCAACCATGGATAACTGCTGGTCAAATCATAGACTGTAAATATTGTGTTGAAATATTTAACATTTCACTACATATTGCATCAAATTCATGAAAACTTCTAGGTCATATTTCACTCCAAAATAAAAACAATCAAATAAATAATAGCTATATGATATATAATTGTAATTTATCTTTATTTATTTATTTTTATTTATAGCGCAAAAAAAACCACCTTATGGTTCGTTCCTTTATGAAAAATATAATTTCTTTATTATTATTATTATTATTTTGGTGTGAAATATAACAAAGACATATACTTGGTAAAATGTAAATTATAATTTGAATAAAAAATAAAGCTTTCTTTCAGAACCATTTATAATTTATATATGTGTATAAATTCTTAATGGTTCTAAAAACATGTTGCATAACCTTCTGTATGCAAAATATTATTCCATATTTATTTTTATATTATTTTAGTGTGAAACATGATATTCTTGGTAGATTATTGGTAGAAGTAATTTTTTTTATTATTATTTTTTGTATAGAAAATAAAACCTCCTTTCAGAACCATTTCAGATAGCTGCATTATGACATTTACATTATATATATATATATATATATTTTTTTTTTTTTTATTTTTTTTTTATATATATATCAGCATAA
>JAUCMU010000097.1:4617745-4640415 GCA_032275025.1 Enteromius treurensis | reverse complement strand
AAGCAGTTCAAAGACTCAGTCTGTCTAAACCCCGCCTCTCTGTGAGCCCTCACTGCTGTGATTGGTCAGATGGCGCAGTCCTTTATGATTGGTCTACCTCTACAGCGTGTGTCAGAAAACAAAACGCCCAGCCTCTTCTTGACATGATGTAATCCACGTGGAAATTGTACTGTTTGTGGGCAGGCAAGTTGTTTGCGACATAGAACTTCTTGACTTGGATCCGTAACAGAAAAATATTCGAATTGATGATGACTCGTTTAGGCAAATGTGAGCCGACTCTTTTTTGATAGACAAAAACGTCATTGATCGTGCACTTTCGGCATCAGAGTAAAAGATCAGTTTGGAAAAGGCATAATAGGTGCACTTTAACACATATAAAATCACCTATAGATCACCTATAAATCACCTAGTTAAAATCACCTTTAAAGGGTACTGAAAATGTATTTATTACTTACCATTAAAGCATTCGAGGTGTATGTGACTTTATCCAGACTTTTATAAGCTTTATCATTGCAGTAGGTGGGTGGTTACCTATAACAGTCAAAAACATGTTATATAAAGTGTATGCAAACTTAAAACGTCCTTTACATGGCTCCAGGGGGTGGATGAAGGTGCCTATACGCTTTACATTATCTGCCTGCACGTCTTCTGATTACTTCAGTCAGCAGACGTGAGAGAAAAATGTTTATTACGTTTGAAATATGGATATTTATCTTACAAAAATGCATGAATTCAGTACAGGAGGCCTTAATTCACCTCCTGGAGCCGTGTTTATTTAACATGTTTTAAACTGTTAAAGGGAACCACCCACCCACCACAATGATAGAGCTTAGAAGTGACAAGAACATTTTTTTATATAACTCTGATTGAATTCTTTTGAAAAGTCACCTACACCTACGATGCTTCAAAGTAAAAGAAAAATAGAGACTACCTTTCATTTTTAGGTGAACTAACCTTAAGCTAGTGTATAAAAATCACTTTAATTAGTGAATACTTTTTAGTGTATGTTTTAAGTCTGATAGCCAAAAATTCCCCAATTATAAATGTCAAAAATTCCCCAATTATTTATCGATTTATTTTCAGTTAATTAAGTTCATGCATGGTCCCTCAATAGTGTGAGCATAATAGGCCTATACTGTACACTACACATGGCATAAAAATACTGCATAAGCATGCAAACCTGGAT
Organism: Enteromius treurensis; assembly: GCA_032275025.1. NCBI lineage: Eukaryota > Metazoa > Chordata > Actinopteri > Cypriniformes > Cyprinidae > Enteromius > Enteromius treurensis. Next base: position 4,639,229 of record JAUCMU010000097.1, on the reverse strand, counting down.
GCATCTTTGGTTGATTCCTGAATGAGTGCTACTCAGTTAACTGAACATTTCCATGACTCACTCATTAAGACTGTTACTCTACTAGTTGGCAAAAGTGACTTGCGCTGCCTGTAGAAAAATTTACAAACACCGAAGAACTTAGAGGACTGAAAATAACTTGTATAAAAATGTCTAAACAGTGCAATTAATTCAGATAGTGATTCACAATAGTGTAATCAGGATTAAGCAGGTCTGATGCAGATCTAACTGTGAAGCGCAGAGGCCTTTTTTTTGGAAAGAGTTCATGAAGGGGTCTACTACCCTGACACATATGTAAACACATAAAAGACACACACATTAGGTGCCTAAGAAAGCCGGATGGCTAGCACATGTGGGTAAGTTTTATTCCACTTTGCAAGGAGCACTGGAAGTGCAGCAGATGTGTTCAGAAGCATGACTGTGTAAACATCTGAATGTTGAATTGCTTTATCGTTAAATCTATCCATACTCTTCCAAAGCAGAAATCAACCATCAAGTGCATGAAAAATGCTTAAATACACGGAAACAATACTGAATAGCTAAAGCGCAGTCCAAAATTATGAGGTACAGAATCAGAGCCGGATCTGTCATCAAAATAGTTACCTGCTCTGAATGATAAATTAAAAGTTTATTTAGTAGTAAACATAACATGCATAACATGGAGTTCCGCAGGCCAGTATGTAAATGTTACTTTGAAAAAATCCATACATCAACTATTCTCTCAGATGAAACGCATGCTGTGAGCTGCTCATTTTCTTCACCATAATTGAGACAAAAGAGAAGGTATTACTGATGGGAAATGATGGGAGCTTTTGATAAGGGAAACATAGATCTATTCATAAATTAAGCTATGCAAACAAAAAAAGAAGACAGACCAGTTAGCATTCTGTAGTATATCTTATATTTGTATAGATTTATATATTACACATTTATTACTGACACAGAGCATCATAAAGCAGAGAAACATGGCAGAAATATTTGTAAAAATTTACATTACGTGGGTAAAAAAAAAAAAAAGACAAATGTTTTATCATGCCACTGAATGTGAAAAAAAAGAAGAAACTTGAAAATGCTCTAAAATGACTTATTGAATATTGAATATGAATATTGACGTGGCTGTAGAGGCAGCAAGAACCAGCTCGCTTACTACACAATTAGTTTATATTCACCAATATCGTATTGTATTTGGATGCTACATTGACCAGGATGTTCACCAGTTGATTTCTGCCTCTGTATTGACACCAACACCACATTATTAACTGAATACACATGAATTTAAATCACAAATATATATATATAAATATATATATATATATATATATATATATATAACATGTACATAAAGACAGTGATGATTCTGAATATAAAATCTTTATGTTGTTACTTCACAAAACTGTTAGGCTGCTATTGAAAAGACAAAAAAAGTTCCTGGTGAAACAAGACGTAATTCAAAAGAATGCCATTGTTTTTAGATTCATCCTTCATTGATGGCGTTTAGTGTTTATTAGTGTTTTTTATTTTAAGGTACAAATGGTGCTGGCTATCGCTGGGATTGGGGTAGCCCTTGGAGACGTGGTCCTCTGAGGAGGACAAGGCAAATAGCCCTTGTATAGGGGGACAGACCCCCTTAAAGCACTGTTAATGCTCACCACTGGGTTCCAGAGAAGAAAAAAAACAAAAGAAAGAAAAAAATGAAGAAAATGTCAAAATGAAGAAATCTCTTACGTGGCAGTCGGACCCTGCACACATTTAAACTTCCACTGGCTCATTGCATCATTGTGCTTGTGATTTGTTTTTGGCAAACTTGCTCAAAGCAAAAAAGATCATTTGAGCCATAATTTCATTAAGTTCAGGTTATTATTCTTAACATTAAACACTCAAAAACAGACGTGACGGCACATTTGGTGAAAACATATACACACACAGTGTCCCTTAAAAATACATTTATCTAAAAATTTGTAGTCCATTGTTAATAAACTACACTAAAAAGTGTGCATGCTTGAAATTCATCTTGATATGCTAATATTCAAAATATTTTGGTCCGTTTATCAACAAGGATCTCCCCAAATAGTCAGGTCACTGTTTGTTATTACAATTTCCTCACAGTGTAAATTTTATGTGGCTGTTTTGGTATAATTTCTGCACACATCTATAAGGCATTACAGAAAACACCTGGATGACATCTAAAATGGGAACGGCACGTTCCTTTGCAGTGAACTGTTTAGGTAAAGCACTCTTAAGGGGTTTGAAGGACAAAAGCTAAAGTTTAGGCAGTGTTTTCCCTTCAGTATCCCATCAGGAAGCATAAAGAACTGAGCTGGCACTTCAAAAATTTAGGAAGAGGAAAGGTCATACTGTAAAAAAGGGCAAACGTTTGTTTTTTTAGACTTAAACATGCACATTTTCCTGTATAATTGTTTTAAGTGACAAATAAGAGGCACTGAGGTCAGTGTGTAAGTTTTGCTGTTAAGTAAGACAAAACTGAAAAAGTAGGTTCTCTTGACAATGTTAAAGTGAAAATGGCACTAAACTTTAAAACAATCCATAAATGTAATTTTGAAAGCTTATACCTTCATTGCACATTTAAAAAGAAAAATACAGCTGGAAAAAAAAGGAAGAAATGAAACACAAAATGTAAAAAAAATAATAAAATTAATTTATCAGATGAATGTGCAATGCTCAGTTATGGAAAACAAGGAGTAAGGCTTTCTTGTGAGAACGAAGCGATCTATTGCTGAGGCTTTCTCTCTTGTCTCTCCATTTTCCTTGTTTTTTATTTCACTTTTTTGTTCACCTCATTTGGGTGACTACAAATGGAGAAATGAATGCTCAACAACTATCCAGAAAGATTGATAGTGCAGTTTTTTGTCCTTTTTTTTGCCTAGATATGCTGTATGTTCATACACAGTTAATTCATCTTACAAATAGTTAACTATACATATCAAAACAACAAATACTACTGTTCTGACTTTATAAAAGTCTGAATTGATCGAAAGGTATCAAAGATCAATGATTTAATTAGCCAATATCCTGTCATTCCTCATTTTTTCTTTTCTTTTTTCCTTTTTTTTATTTTTCTTTATACACAGTGTTTGATATTCAGTGCTACGTTAATATAGTATAAAAATCTCCAGAAGGTGCCTCACTGGAACTGGATCGTTCAGAACGTGGAGAGGAAACAGAAGCATGAGAGGCCTTCACCCAGACAGCTCTCTTTTTCCATCCCCCCTAACGATCCTCCATGAATATCATTGCGAACCAGTGACAAAATTAATGAATGAACAGAAATTAACCTCCAGATTCCCTGCATTCGAGAGCGGACAGGCCTCTGCTCAGATCTCAGCAGTCAGCCATATAGCGGCCTGTGAATGTACACAGACAAACATCTCAATGACAAAACTGCATGCTTGTTCATATGTTAAGAATGTGTTGAAATAAACTGTTATAAAAACACCATCTTAACATTGTCTAGTAAATGTAGCTTTGGTAAAGCCTAAATTCATTCTTACCTGTGGCGAATCTCTTTTTATTGAGGGAGAGACGGTAACCGGATCCGACCAGTTCCATATCTACACCAGACAGACTGCTGCCTTCACTGAAGAACTGAACAGCCAAGGTGGCAGGGATGGATGGACCATCAGACAGCTCAAACTTTGCTCTCAAAGAACCAGAGCCTGACAACATACAAACACAGTCAATACCCAAATACTCTGTGCCAGGTGATCGTTTATTTCTTTAGCATAATGTAGAAAAAGACACTGTGGTATCTGTGCAATAGCAACCTTCTGAAATAGGAATTCTTATGGGAAATGAGAAACAATACTATTGTGCACTTTCTCACAAGCTTAAGTGTAAAATAGTTTTTAACTTCCCCAGAAGTACAGAGTGAAGTTTTATTCTGGGGTTGAAGTTTTAAAAATTACTACAATAACCATTTATTTCAAACGATCTTTGAAAATATAATTTTTCATAATATGACCCTTTTAATGAGGTTCCACACGCACACGCTATTTAATGATCTAAGACAGTTAATAAAAAAAAAGATAAAATACATGAATTATATATGCATATATTTTATACTTAGATATTTTTTCATATAATATTTGTTACACTGATTTATATATATATATATATATATACACACAAACACACAGATAAATAGACATATACGCATTATGCATATATTTGTTCATACCTTCATTTTCAGACTTGTCAGAGATATCACTCAGTTTCCATAATGACTTACTCTGTTCTGCATTCCTAATCAAAACAGTAACAATCAAATGGTTAGAGTGACTCTATAATTATGTAAACATAATTCATATTATACATAATAAAAATTTACATAATATTTTTTTTCTTTTAGAAATAACTTATTGCTTTTATTTACCAAGGGTACATTAAATTGTTCATAAAAAGTGAGGTGAAGATGTTAAATGCTATTGTTTGTAACTTTATATGCAACAAAGAATCCTGAATTAATGTATATTGTTTGCCACACAATTCATAAAGCAGCACAACTTTCTTCAACATTGAGAATAACAGGAAATGTTTCCTGAGCACCAAATCAGAATATTACAATGATATCTGAAGGATCATGTAACACTGAAAAATCAGCTTTGACATCAGTAATAAATTACATCTTAAAATATATGAAATAAAAAACTGTTATTTTAAAAATCTGAGAACAACAACAACAACAACATTTAACAGTAGGGAATATTATGTATATAACTTAAATATATTACAGTAATTAGGTCCATAAAGCCTTATTTTTAATCACAAGATATATTAGGTGTGTGTATATTTGTGTGCATACTCCCTTCAACTCACCAAATGGCATTGGGAAGTGACTGCATGTTGGTGACACCACCAGTGACAGGCACTAGCACCTGTACATTGGTGAGAGCTGCAGGGGGCTGCATGGACTCTGGGTTGAATCGGTAGTCTACTCGCAGGTCTGTAGTACTAGGTGTACATTTCCAGTACACCACAAGGTTCAGGGGAGTTGACTGAATCCCATTTGAACATACCTGAGAAAAGACCCACCAATAATCAAGCAAACAAAATATCAACAGCAAACAGCTAGTACTAACATGCTTTACTTGTATGTTTTTTGCAGAACTCATTGACTATCCCCAAGATAACCGGATGGAAAAATTACAAACCTGGTACTTTAAGACGTCCACGTTGTAATAGGATGCGGTAGGGTTCTGCTCAGAGCTCTTCCTGAGGTACGCCGTCAGGGCAGGCATGTTCAGCCAAAAGTCTTTAGTGTTTGTATCGCCCTGGGAGGAGTCACTGGAGTCACACACACACATAGAGAAAACACTATTAAGAGCTTAATATTTCATTGCTGCGTGTCATTGTAGCAGCATGGAACAACTAACCCTACTGCAGCAGCTCAACTATTAAATCACAAATCCCTCCTGATTTGATTAGTCATGCCTGGGAGCTGCTGGCACGAACTAGCACAACAGCAAAAAAGGATGTGGGTGAGTGAGAGCAGTGTGAGTTTTGCCGGAGCACTTGCTGCTAATATGGGACCCTGGATATAATAGCCAATCCATAGTATGGGTCAAAAATATTATATTTTACTTTTATGCCAAAATCATTAGGATATTAAATAAAGCTCATGTTCCATGAAGCTGTTTTGCAAATTTCCTGCCGTAGACTTATCAAAACTTAATTTTGCATTGGTAACAACTTTATCTGAACAACTTTAAAAGGCAATTTGCTCAGTATTTTACATTTTTTTGCACCCTCAGATTCCAGATTTTCAAATAGTTGTATCTCGGCCAAATATGGTCCTACTCTAACAAACTATACATAAATGGAAAACTTTCAGATGATGTATACATTTCAGTTGTAAAAAATAAACATTTCTATATTTCAGCAGTTATTAACAGGTCTGCTGCTTTTTGGAAACTAAGATATGTGATTCAAAAGGATTCAAAAGAGCAACATTTATTCGAAAATTTAAATCTCTTGAACATTAAAATGTCTTTACTGTCACTTTTGATCAATTTAATGCATCCTTGTTGAATGGAAAAAAAAATACTCCAATGGAAATTGTAAAACATACAATAAATAAAAGCAAGCAGAAACACAAATTCACCTGTGCAGTAGTTGCTGGTTGGGCATGATTTGCTCTAATTTACTAGTGTTTGAGAGTTTGAAGCTGAGTACAGCAGGAGATGGAGTAGAAGTGAAAATCTTGATGATGCCGCTGGGGAAGGACAGGGTCATGTCTCCTGTGATCTTCACAATGCACCTAAAAATTACATTTGAGAATTTTAAAAAATCACGGTGATCACAAAAGTACTGAATTCTCTCTGTCAAATGTATAAAATGTGAAATTTGTATGGTCTTAGAAGGGCAGATGATGCAAAACTCACTTGCTGGGATCTGCTCCTTTGAAATAGGCATTAACTGATTCAGTGAATGCTACTGCGATGGGCAGTGCATCCTGGGAACCCAGTGTCACTGGACTGGGCCCACGAGATGTCCCTAAGAGAGAAAAGAGGAAAAAAAAAACATTAAAAACAGACATTTAAGTATTAATAAAGAATAGTAGGAGGAATGTGATTGAGTTTAGATTCAAACCTTCACAGTGACAAACACTGAAAGATCAACAGGTTAAAAAAGAAAAGACATCTTTGAGCAATTTCTGCCAAGCATCCTCATCAGCCACAATACAACACAGCAGCACAATAGTCAGTCTTACGGTTAGAAATCATCCACATTAGTTTGAAGAAGGTAAAATCCACTGATCAAACGGCGTGTTACAGAATGGGAAAAGGGTGTGGTTTAGCAGATGAGGCAGTGCAGTTGGTTGATCAAGGACAGATGATCATTCATGAGTTTGTTAGTAAGTTAGAACAAAATGTTCTTCTCGGTTCTTTCCACTGTACCTGCAGGAGTCTCACATCTCTTCTCAAATGTGGGCAGTTTCCCCACGAACAGATCGTCCTCTTAATTCAAAATGAAAGGAAGGAAACCACAAAGAGAAAGAAAAACAGGCCGAGAGCACAGCCCAACAGTGAAGGGTGAGGATGGAGTGATCCGGTAAGTGATGTGTTGACCATATCATGAAATAAAATGTGTTGACTATTATTTGAGGATGTTAGATTTATTTAGATGTGGACATGAGTACAAAAAACATAAAAAAAAAAAAAAAACTTCAACAATAACCCAATACATTTTATTTGTTACTTCATTGTGAATGCGGATGATGTGAATGCAGAGTTTGTGTGAGCAGCTTGTGTTCATCTTCATGAGCGTATATGAGTGTGTGAAACCGAAAACTCACCGACAGTTGGTGTGTTGCTGGCGCTCAAGGAGGTGTTGGAGCTGAGAGAGGAGGAGCTCTCGGCACGAGCCAGAGGAGCAGCGGGAGGAGGGCTGGAGTTGGACATCTTAGGAGGGCTGAATGGTCGGCCCTGCAGAAAACAACTAACTGATTAGTAATTCACTGCATTCAATCTTCATTTAGTTTGGATTCAGTCCATATAATATAGGCTATGAAATCAGGGAATATGTTCTTTACTAACAGCCTCATTGATGCCAGTCAGTTTGCCTGCAGGCAGTTTGGGCCTTGATAATGGTCTTGGAGGTGGGACAATGGTTGCTGTGCCCAGGGGAGTGGTCGGCCTGTTTATAGGTGGTACTGTGAAAAAAAAAGAAAAAAAAAAAAAGATATTCACAAATGTTAGAACCACAAGATTGAAAAGTAGACAATAAGGAAGTTCCACACTCTGAGCCTTATTAAAACCATCAATGCTGAAAAACATTAAAAAAACCTATGCTACAATAGGTTCAACATCACACAATCTTGCTGAAACAAGCTAACTGTCCAGTCTCAAGATTACATCTTGTGCACATGCAAGAGCCAACGTCACAATATAAACAAATTATAAATTATGGACAAACACAAAGTGCATACAGAAAATAAGTATAAAAAACTAAATCAAGTAAGGAAACGAAAAGGAACATCTTCACCTTTTAAACCATCTTAGTCATACTGTTTTGGCATTAGAAAATGCTGGATATGACTTTTCTGAGCAAACTTGCGGAAATGTTTGCAATGAGATTTCGAGCCGGTGAATCAAAAAGCAGCAAACCAAACCTAGGCCAAATCAATGCAATGTAGATTTTCATATTAATTTGATTTACTTTCCTGACTTAAGTTTGTGCAGGTGAAACAATAAAAAACCCACCACAACAATAACCCGTATAAAAACAAACAAATCAAACCAAATATTGTCTTACTGAATCCAGCTTAACAGTAATTATGACCATGATGGCTTACAGGTTTGTTACATTTGTATTATATAAAAAGCAAAAATAAAATATACATTTTCAATAATGTATCAAAATAATTTGAAATAAAATTCTAACTGAGAGGGGGAAAAACAACAACAAATAAATATAAATAAAATTCCACCAAATCAGTTACAATAAATGAAAACAAGTTACATAAAAAATTAGGTTGGTTAAATGCACAGTACACATATCTCACTGCCATGTAGCCATAGGGCAGTGTTTGAACATGCTTAAAAACTCTCATTCCTCAATATTACCATCCTGTATGGGTCGAGCTGGTGCTCCTGTTAGAGAGGGGACACTGTCCTCTCTCCCAAAGCTACCAAATGGGTCAGCAGGATCTCTGGAGAAAAGCTTGGGCTGCTGAGAAACGGGCACTGACCGAGGTCTTGCTGGTTGATGGGACAGTCCACGACATGGCACAAAGTCATCATTAAAGGCAATCCACTGGCTCTGGGCCCAGGATGAAAGTGCGTCTGGACCAGTGACGGGAGCACTGAGAGGGGGCTTATGGGTAGCATAGTCCTTAGGAGCAGCCTGCAGGGCTGGAGGCACACTCATAGCTCGAGGTGGGCCAGGGTGGAGGGGAGCGACAGCCTCATCGGGGAGCTCCCAACGAGAGGATGAAACAGGGAACGGTGGAGCGCATGGCTTGGCAAGACCGCCGGGAGGAGGGAGCTTGGAGGGAAGGGGAAAAGCAGGAGCCTCGGCAATCTCAAGACTGACTGCTGAAGGAGAGGTGGGCTCTGATTGTAAATCCACTTCTGTTACAGAGGTCATCAGAGAGAAAAGAGTAACGCACGGTTGTAAAAAATATACCACATACTGACAGGCATGTTGAAAAGACTACAAAAGATAGGAAAAAGCACTGAAGATCTAATCTGAATATGGGGAGCAACGCTATATTTCACAGAACTACACTTAAAAAACAAAAAAACAAACAAACAAACAAAACAAAAAACAGACATTTTTAAACAACCAAAACAATGTAAAAAAGATATACAATGTAAAATAAAATCATAAGTATTCAATTATTAAAAAAGTTATTCAATGAATAAAGAAAAAAAAATACAAAAATATTTTTTTTTAAATTAAACAATACTATAAGTGTGAAAAGAAATAAAAAAAACGGTCAAAGTATTGTCAAATCCTATTGAAATATGTACTTTTAAAGATCCCTAAAAACATACAATGAAAGCACACTATTAGAAATGCATAAAAAACAGTTAATTAATTAGCTAAAATATTTAAAATGACAACTTTGTTAAAAGGTCTGAGTCAATGTGTAAATTCTGTACTCACTCTTACGTCGCTTTAAACCTGCATGACTTTTTCATGAAATTGATTAAATGATTTAACGTTTTTCTACTTTTAAGTAAACTTTCCTAAAAGCATAATGAAGTGTGGCTCTGTTGAATACACTAATATTCACAGAAACATCTCTTAGAAATATTAGGGGTGAGTTCAAGCAAAACATTCCAATCGTCATTCACATTTTTGCATTAGGGTCAGCGTCTGTTATGGAAAGAGATTTATTCTGACGGTCAAACCGCAAGCACGGGCAATTACCAGCATTACCTGGGTCTTCGAAAACCTCATCATTTAACTGCAGTGGGAGAGATGTAGGGAAAGATGCTAAGAAGAGAGAAGCCAGTTCTAAGAAACAAAATAAGTATGGAACAAACAAAGAATGAGAAGATAAAGGAAATTAATATAAATATGGCTCAATTAAAACACATGAAAAAAAAACCTAAAAACTAGCACAATAGCTCACAGCAGAGAAAAAAGCAAAAACGCAATACCTCGCTATGTTACTCACGTCCTATATCTTCTTCACTGCTCTTTTTGTTCCTTTGCCAGGTCAGACCCATAACAAGATCATGTTTGACAATGTCTGTGACATGGGGACTCCAAACTCCGCCCTCTGACCTCTGAAGGTGCCAATTAACTCTGGATTATGATTGGCCTTCGCAGCTAAGGTCAGAGCTTGAATGACGGGTGGGTTTTTTTGTCGTGACTGCACGGAGTGGCTTAGCAAAAAAAGTGCTCACTTGTTTGCAAACGAATATAACATTCACACTAGAATTACAACATATAATAAAAAGTCAAAAAAAATTCTATAAAAGAATTAAGAGCCACAAAAATGAATTTGTAGTATATGGCATGCTGTAAATTCTCTGTAAATTTTCACTGGGATAAGACTACTCTAAACTGCGACATTTTCCAAGATATGGAAGCTTCTAATTCCCAGATGTGAAAAAAAAAACCCCATTTCATTTCAACAATCAAGGTCAAGAGCTAAGGATCTCACAGACATACACAGGAGGCTTTTTTCTCAACACAAGTGCACATTTTTGTGTAAATGGCATAATTTGTGTTAAGAAACAACAATTGAGATATATATATATATTTAAAAAGCCTATTCTATAAATTCCAAAATGTAGTACAAAGAAGTACAAAAATAAACAAACAAACAAAAAATAAACCCACAAATTAAAAAAGAAAGAAACAAGCAAAAACAGAAACAAAAATTTCCCATGGCATTCACAAAAGATTTCATACGAAGGAAGAGAACAGAGTGAGATATGAAGTCGCTGTGGGATATGAGGGTTTCCGTGACAACAGCAGCCTGAGCAAGCTCTCTAGAGGAGACTGTTGTGGACTGGAAAAGCCCAGACACTTTCACCAGCCTGTAAGCATCATCAATAATGAAGGAGGTCAGACCTAAGACAAGCCTCCCAGAGGCTGGGGGATGGAGGGGTGAATGACTTACGACTGTCTGCCTGTACAGTGTGTGTGTGTGTGTGTGTGTGTGGTCGATGAAGAATGTTCTGACTCCATCACTGTCAAGATGAACTCTGTCATTGAGATGCTGACCCCAATACATGTTTCAAATATAAAATTACTTGCAAATACTTATGTGTGTGTGTGTGTAACATACACACACACACACACACACACACACACACACATATTATGTGCTCTTTTTTAGAGGTCAGGGGCGGACTGATTTTATCAGACGACAATTCGAATATAAACCAGAATTTTTGTGTGGATTAACATCTTGGAAGGTAGTGCTGGTTATGTAGCTTTAATAAGACACTATTCAGTCACTATTTTATATTCATCGTGTTTTATGACAGCAGAAATGGTATCAATGAAAACAGATTTATTATGATTTAGCTGCATCGAAATACAGTATGCGCACACAGAGAAGCGAAAATGTAGCCTAAACAGGGTGGTGTCATTAAATATAATAAGCAATAATAATTTTATACTTCTGTTCTTGTGTCTCAACTTTAAATCAATTGCTATTTTGTGGTCTGCAACATGAAAGAATAAAAGTGTCTGCTAAATGAATAAATGTTAATGAAAGGATCCCATAATAATATGCACATGATGTACAAAATGTAGAAACACTGGACAATTAACTATGTGGCACCATTGTGCAGCAGCAAATAAAAGTAAATGTGGGTAAATATAGGGCCCCGGTCCAATATTTGCCTGAGGTCCCAAATTCACTTAAACCGCCCCTGGTAGAGTTTATGTAAGATATAACTCTTTGGATTTGGAATTATAAATAGGGTCTATGTGCTGTATTACCTGATGAGTGGGGTATAGAGGAGCTGGAGCTGGTACGGGTTGGGCCAAATGGATCCAAAGACAGCAGGTCATTACTGGCTAATCTACTGTTTGAAGAAGAAAAAACACGACAGTTGTCCAATAAAGTGAATAACTGGTTATAATGTTTCCCAAATAAAGTGACAAGGTTAACAGCAAAGCTTTTCTTACTCATTAAAGGATGTCTGTGGTATCTTGGGTCGTGCCAGTTCGTCACCTGTAAAACAATAAGAAAACAAGCAAATGAGTCATGGGGCAACTCTTCAGGCTTCATGATCTGGAAGCAGTTGAAAGAAAACCCTTAAATTAAACAAAGAAATCCCTTTGCAAATATAAGGGTCTTCTTAATCTAAGAGTTTAAAGCTCTTTCAGCTGGGCATTGCTTATTAGGCCCTGATTCAAAATGCAACTCATGTGTTTCATGAAGTAAGAGGTACTAGATTGTTAAGAGAAAAGCTATTGTTTATTGCCAGAAAAATTCAACAGAGAAGCCAGTAAATAAACTGCAGCCGTCATGTGGTTGAGTAAGGATAGTGTTTCTGACCATGAAGCGCTGTGTCGGGTGGTTTAAAACTAGTAGTAAGTTGAGTTCTACATGAGACACATGTTCTTGCAACCCCATTTCTCACAGGCCGAGCATCAAATACATACATTTAAAATGGCATGCTTTAATTCTGCATGATACATTTTAAATGGCAAGTATCTGAGATTAAATCCCAATGACATACAGCATGTTATACACAAAGAACAAATGACAGTGTTAAAAGACAACAGATTAAGTTAGTTACCAAGGGTAATTTTTGTATGAATTATTAATTTTGTAGATTGCACATTCTGTTTCAATTTTTTTTTTTGTTTAGCTTCGACAAAATCCCTCATTCCCACCAACACAGACGCAACTATGGACCAAAAGAGAGTTTGGGTACGCTCAACAGACTCACCTGACTTTGGTTTTATTGCTGGGAATGTTTGTTGTCGTGTCATTCCTACAGTAAGTATGTGTGAGATCCACATTTACAATAGCATTCAGCACTGGATATTCTTTCGTTATTGTTGTCCAGGTGCAGCATAGGGTTGCCAGATTATGACAACAACCATAATAGTCGATCGTTCCCTTGAAATTGTAATTACGATTATAAATTACGATCATCACAGTTTGCACTGAATGATGTTTATACCATCGCTTGAAGCAACACATGCCATATTTTTAGATGAAAATAAGCCTCAGATGTGAACTATACATTGGTTACTTCTTTAAATGAAAAAGGAAGAATATGCATGGTATTATAATCCTATAATAAAACTACAATTAAAACCATGCAAAAAACTCTTTAGATGACATGTAGAAAGAAAAGCACACAACTTAAGCATAGAGAATAGTATAAGTGGATTTTGAACAATGATGTCCGTCTATTAAAACTGTATCACATTTTAACATTAAAAGCCATAACCTGAAAAAGGGCATTTTGGCTTAACACCAATAAGCCACAAAATCTAAAGGAAATTAAACATGGTTAAAACACATAAACAGAATACTTGTTCAGCAATTTATCTATTGTGATTCCTGAAATAGCATCTTGGTAAGATTGGATTAAAGGACTTATCGGCTAAAATTATCTGCCAGACCTTATCATTCTCAGCACGTGCAAGAGGTTTGTGGTAAATGCGCTCTTTGATGAAATGTTTACCGTTCCAGTGCAAGAATAACAAAACATTTCTACTGTAAGCTCAATTACTGTCTTATGGATTTAAAGTATGTAAAACTTTCCTGGGAGGTTGAAATCGTCGCTCTTGATGTGAGAACATGCCGCAGTATAAACACTACATTCTGGCATGCATCTGCGTTCGTTTAAACCACAATTTACTGGAAAAATGTAAAATTATGATGGATAGAAAAACATAAACACACAATTAAGCAGTTAATCTTGCTCATGGCTTAAGGAGGCAACGTTGTGCTATTCAGATGAGGAAAAAATGGGAGATGATGTTTATTTTCTCATGGGATGAGTTGGCTTTGGAGGGGTCACCAGAGCGAGATGAAGGAGGCTTGACGAGAAACGTCACGGCCAAGAAAAACTAAAAAGAGAAGTCAAAATGGCAGGCGCTCTCCAGAGCCAAACCTTCAGAGTGACAGAGGGATGGAGGGAGGATGGAGAGAAAAAAGAAAAAAAAAGAAAGAGGAATACTCACTGGATTGGTTCTTCTTCATATGAACCTGGAAATGAAAATAAGCTTTTATTAATGAGTGTGAGAGGAGTTATAAAAACAGCAGAAGACATGAAGTGCTTCATCCCCACATTCGTTCAACAGATATTGGCCTCACAGGACGACACACACACACACACACACACACACACACACAGAAGAAAGAGTAGAGAACCGCACTATTGAGATTACATATTCAAACCTTAAGTTCAGCATCAATATTCTGCAGGCAGTCTAAACACGAGAAAATGAGTGGCAGAGAATCCGACCAAATTCACTACCGGGATTGTTTTGAGGCTGAGAAATGTCAACAAGAGTCAACGAGCAAAACGGCAACAAATGCACAAAGACGGGAAGGCTTGGTTTATTGTGTATTCAAAGTGACTCATATGCAGCATCTCTGCCCGAAACTCTGTCAGAGTGGATGGGGATGAAAAAAAAACACATCAGAAGAAACACATCAGAAAATCAACATATGGACCATAAATGTAACTAAACGGTAAACTGCGAAGGAAAAACTGTGGAAACACAAACAAACACACACACAAGCATGCAAACAGACATACATGCATAGACAAAAGTGAAGGCAGGATTTAGTCCCATAGGCAGAGAGTGGCAAATGGGTTCAATTACAGCACCCAGGCCACACACCCGGCAACGAAAAAGAGAGACAGAGCGCACATGAAGGGGAAAGAGACAACAGAAGACTAGGGGAAATGGAAACGGAAAGCTCAATAATACCAATAATCTACAACAGATGACATGGTATTCGTCATCACCTAGATTTCCTGACTTAACCAAAACTACCATCAAACATATCCGCCTAAAAAAAATGAAACAAACAGGGCAATGAAAAGAAATGAGACTGAGAGGAAAGGAAACCCAGCTCTGATATGGGACACAAAGACAAATGTTCAGTATGGTGAACCGAGTTTTTGAGATGTGTAAATATTTCAGAGGTTAATCGGAGTGATTACGGAGCAAGCCTGGTGAAATGAATGATGAAGAGCCTCTCTAAAAGATGTGTGTTAATCCATCTCAAACTGAGCAAACAGAGGCGGCAGCGAAGGTGTCTAATGTAAACTGTCGCCCCGGCTGTGCTCACTGAAAACACAAGCTGGCACTTGTGAGGATGTGTTATTGCAGGAATACATCACTCTGTCATTTCAAAGCATCACAACGAGATCACGAGCGAGGGATGAGGAGAGAGAATGTAAAACACACAAAAGGGTGAGACAGATGAAGTCTCGGGCAAAGACAAATCAGTTACAAACGATGTTACCGATAACTAAACTTACCAAATTGTTTTTATTCGGTCCATAACACAGTAAACGTTTTTCCGCCAATACGCTATCATTCAAAAGTTCGATTAACATTTTTTTTAATTTAACAAAAATACATTAAAAACTGCCACATTGTGAAATATTGTTAGAATTTAACATTTCTATTTTTTAATTTCTTGATTAAATTTGATCTTAATTTGTGGGATTTAATGCAACGCAGCCATTACTTTAGTCAGTGTCACATTATCTTTTCAGAAATCCTTCTAATATGCTCAAGAGATACTTCTCATTATTATGATTTATGTTCAAAATGTTAAGTAGTGACAATGCGTCGAATGTGAATACATTTGATCTTTGATAAATAGAAAGATAAAAAAAAATTATAATAATAAAATAAAAAAAAACTGCTATTTAATAGAACAAATTAAATGCAATTAATGCACCCTCAAACTATAAAATGAATAACTTCCTTTAAAAGAAAAGGAAGAAAGCTGCAATCTGTTCACAAGAATTGGTGACGTTTTGCTTATTTTTAACCAACTACTTCTGAACTTGTCAAGACATCAGTTGCCTAACTAAACTTTTCTTTTACAGACACAGCTTTTGCTTTCATGAGCCTCTGTGTGTGTGTGTGTGTGTGTGTGCGCGCGTTTACCTACGTGATCTTACTCATTAGTCCCTTCCGTGCTTCCTGTGGTGAGATTTCAGGCAGGAAGTTGCATGGGTTTGTTTACCAACAGCACACACACACACACAGATGGTCCACAGACTCACAGTGTGTGCAGGAGAAATTGCTTGACCACACAACTGTGCACGCTTCGTTTCTAACATTAACTGACAGAATAGCAGCAGGTCATCTTGGTGTGATGTCATCCATTGTGTCATTGTCACTATCTCAGTCGACTTACAAACACTTGAGATGAATTAAGCATTCATCTCCTTGCTGGAAAAGTCTAACGTCTATCGGGCAAACACATCAATTTCAAGGAGCTAGTTAAATTCTAATAATAACCGCAGGTGTGAAACGAACACACACGCAAAATACAATTGCACTCAGGCGCACAAATTAGGATGGAGAAAAAAAAAAGTGTCAAAGCATGAACTGCCTGTAAATATCATTATCAAATAGTGCCCTCTAGTGTCTTCCGGGCCAATAGAGGTTCTTGGGGCAGGAGAAACAAGCAGAAACATGACTGTAAATGAAACAAGTCTCCTTGATGACGGTGTACAATCACTGTTTATAGAGGGAGACCAGCTTGCATTATTCTGTACATGAATGAATGAGCATGTAAGGTCTGTATGTGAGGATCTTTACAATCGGTATGTGTGTGCTTGGTGTGTGGCGTCTCTTACAGCAGGGGTGGGCGAGAGCGTGATGTTTCCAATGGAGGCCTTCAGCTCGTCGATGGTGGCTTTGTGCTGGTGTGTGCCGTTGTTTGTCTGCACAGGCTTGATCTGGACATGGAATTTTCTTGGCTCGTCCTCATCTTCTGAGTCACTGGATGAATAAAAGGAGTTCTCTTTGGCATGTGATCAGAACCGTTAAGGAAAATGGTTTTGGGGGCATGAAAATTTGTCTATAGTATCATGGGCTGAGAATTTCAGATTGTTTATTTTATAATTTTTTTTTTTTTTCACATATTCTCATGCGATGACTTGGCAGCGATTCAGAAAAACGTGCAACAAAGAAAGTTATCACACTATGTTCTCGAGCCAAAAAAAAGTGTTCAGAGTTTACACTGAATAGAGGCGATGAAAGAGATAAAGGAAAATGTTTCTGTGGCTGGGATGAAAGTGTGTGTGAGGGGAATGGAAGAGATGGATCTGGAGCAAGGATATCATTCTCGTTGACTTCGGGCCGGATACAGAAGCCCTCCTCGTCCAGCTGAGGCACATTCTGCAGAAAAACACAGAACACACCACAGACAAATCCAATTATTCACACTCTTCAATACATCACAACACAAGGAGAGTCCGACTGAGGTAAAACACACTATTGTTAGCAATATCGCAAGAAGTATGTACACTATGTTGTCTTTACCTAATATTGCAAGAATTATAGACAATCCTTCAACAACATTAGGTCACCACTCACGGCGTTATGAAGATCTATAGCACCATAGAAACCCGGGGGAGCACCGTTGGAAGCGTTCTGAAAAAAGAACGAACAAAAGGAGCTTTGAGGGGGCGACAAATGGAGTTTCTCCAAAATAACAAAAAAGACCATACTTTGATGAGAAGAAAATGGGTTTCATGTTATGAAATGACAGGAGAAAAAAGAAAGAAAACATATACTCACAACTGCTTCTACTTCAGCTGATTCACTATTCAAGACAGAAAAAAGTTTGTTAGAGAATAATACTTAACCTGACCACAAATGCAAAATTGCTTTGTAAATATTACTCAAACAAAATAATCGGTTAACTCTCCACAGCAAATAAGTTTACTTCTCTCAACCTGAATTTACAGAATACTAGGAAGTACAGTAATTTTGAGAATGAAAAATTATTGACAGAAATAGTTTAAAACATTCTTTAAATGCACAAAGAACAAGTGATATCATATTTAAGTTAAAGTCCACACTTACGTGGAATCTGTATCTTTATCTTTCCGTCGGCCTGGTATGGCAAAGGTTTTCCTTTTTCTGGGTTTTGCACCTGAATAGACATAGCAATGATTATTACAAATCTAGACAAATATGGCTGAATCTTAAGCATATTCTAAAGTAGATATTATACCGTTTAACAGATTATTTGAATAGCATTAAGTAAATTGTCATAAAAAGATGTAATCAGAAATATTAAAGAGAACTACAGTAATATATTCTATATTTTTCCTATGAAAAAAAAAAAAAAGTAGAAATGGGAGCAGAGAGAAAAATGAATGCAGACCTTCTATGGCGATTGAGACATTACATTCCTCAAATTCAATGGGCCCTGTAATGACAACAGACAAACAAATCCAATTTATTGAAGAGATGTCATGCTGCGGTTTCTTATGATATGGTGTAATATTAAATATTAAAAGTTTATTGTTTAGTTTTTATATTTTGCAGTTCCATGAAATCATGCACATAAATCAGTCATCAGTGGGTCTGGTGACAATCAGCACGATCTGACGTTCCCTTTAAGCCAGACTGCACTTAGTTCACAGCCAGCCAGCATACAACACAAACTAAAAAATGCCCACACACAGATACATGCATATGCCTGGAAGCACTTGTGATTTAAACCTCACACACAAATCCAATAAAATGACGAGTAGCATTGATAACACTCAGTCAAATGCTGTACACTAGTCTGCACCGAATATATGAATATAACACAGACTTGCTGCAAAACACAACAAACTGCATGCTTCATTTCTTGCTCATCAATTTTGCATATTTACCTCCAAGCTTTTACACTTTCAACATGACCCATTTCCACACTGACACATGGGCGATGGGATTTAAGCAAATAAACTCATCTTCCCTGTATTTTGCTTCTTAGGGTTCTGCAGTAATGACCTAACAACATGTCAGCCAAGTTTTAATTTCGGAGTGAAGTTAAAACACAGCAATGCAGGATTCAAAATGAAATAAATTAATTTTAAATCTCACTAACTTCAGTTGGTTTGGCTATAGATTCTCAATAAATACCCTGAGCAGCGTATAAATATTAATTCTGTGCTTTCGTGACTGGCTGTAAAGAGAGGAAAGATGCCCCTCAGTGCTCTAAGAGCCCTTTAGAGCATGTTTTCTTTTGTGTTAATGCGCGTAAAAGCTAATGCTTGTCCAAGAAAACGAAAGACAGCATTTTACAACCACCAGACCTCAGCAAGAGAGCCCGGGGTGCTACTTTCATTGCACAGAAAATGCCTTGACCTGAAAAAACAAAAGTGTGTGATATTTAACTCGAGCAGTTCAATAGAGTTTCCCTGGAGAACAGCGGCTGCGAGCGGACCTCATGTGCACTGTTCAGAGCGGTCACGACAGGCACACATCACACTCGCTGACGCAGATACAGTATGACTGATCTACTCTACTGCACCAGATCACTTCACCCTTTTAGCTCTCTGTTTTTGTTTGTTTGAGATCATCGCTGATCAAACAATCAGAGCTAAAGGACACGTACCGTCACTTACTGCACTCACACACAAAAATGAAAGATCCACTTCTATTGAAATCGTATTAAATATATCAAATTATTTGGTTCATTTGAATCACATACTCTCTAGTTACGGACACAGGACAGACATTTATTGTTGTTGCCGTTATGTAATAATTAGGTATCTATAATCTATAATATTTCAAATTAATTACAACAAATCAGTAAGTCTGTCTAAACAGGTTTATAAAAACAGACATTGGAGATTAATCTCCAAGATTTTCATGATGCCATCTAACAATATTTTTTTACAGAAATCCAAACATCGGACACAGCAATGCCATCTGAATCTGGAAAAGGGTATTAGGTTTTGTTTAAACTGGTGTAAGCAGACAGGCTGCTTTGTTTACATGAACACATGTGTGTATTTATGCATGTGTGAGTTTACAGCAATACTTTAAGGAAACATTGCTGAAAAATGTCCACGTAAGGTTGTCATTGAAAAGAAAAATAGTTCAAAAAGTCAGTTTTATTTTAAAAAAATCTGTCCAGTTGAGTTTCTATTTTGACTGGTCTTTAGTAATGACTTAGATTTATTAAACAACAGCAACGTTTAAGGTTTATTTATATAGCTAGGTAAATATATGCTTTTGTGAATGCTCATACACATGCATGTTTGTATATGAAAGGCGCATGCAGTCATGCATTAACTGAGGATGTTTTTTTTTTTAAATTGCATATGCTGAGCATTGGCTCTTGGATGGCACAGCAAGGAGAGTTTGCGTGTCTGGCCGGCGGCCAGTTCACAGCCCAGCTGGATATCGCTGAACTGCTCTTGCAACCTCCCTACAGCCCAGCGTGTCACTTCAGAATTGTTTCCGTGGTAAAGTTTGTTCAACCTCTCTCTCTCTCTATACTGGTTAGGGCTGCTCTGATTTCATCAGCGTGCCACACAGGTTATTGCTCTGACAGCGGCGCAATCCCTAATGAACAGCTTGATATGGGGGAAGGAATGTTTTGTTGACCAAAACAGTTTTTAGTCTCAATTAATTCTGCTGTCAAAACAAATGAAGGGCAATCAAAAGCCTGAACCTCCAGTCTAGACCCCTGTGGATACATACTGTAGTTTAACTGGGCTACCTGTGTATGGAATACTATATATACACACACTCACTTATATATACATACAGTACATATGTTAAAAAAAAAAAATACATACATACACTTTTTTAAATGTAATTATTTTTTCGCAAAGACAAATTAAGTTGATAAAAAAAATTACAGAAAAATATTTTCTTTCAGATTTTGTTGAAGTTGTTTATTATTAATTTATTATTATTTAAAATATTAAGCAGAATAACTGTTAACATTGCTGATAAGACATGTGTCTTGATCACCAAATCAGCATATAAAAAAGATTTGACGTGACACTAAGGCATTCAGCAAATAATATATATATAATAAATAATTCAAGAATAAGTTATATATAATAACAAATTACATTAAAATATATTAAATTAAAAAACTATAATTATATTAAAATATTTGTAATAAAAGTTAAAGGCTAATTTGTGTTCATTTGTATTACAAGTAGTTATGTAATATTTATTTTTTTTGATAATATAATATAATACAATACAGTTCAGTATATTATATAATATAAAAGAGAGAAAAAAAACAAAACAGTTTATTATAGCTTAAGTACGGTGGCCGAGAGAGCTCAACGTGCTGTAAGCAGAAGAAAACACATGCAAACAGAAAAAAACAGAAACATGCAAACTGTAAATTCTCACAACGCAACCAAACACAGAGAGGCGCTGCAAATATCACGGACCACAACGGAAATGTTTAAGGGGAACCTCAAACAGTGACGAACCCATCTGGGACCTGATTATTTGTTCAGTGGCTTTTGGTCAGAGCAGAGATGTTGTCACTGAACTAAAA
>JAUCMU010000097.1:4527837-4555431 GCA_032275025.1 Enteromius treurensis | reverse complement strand
CATCCATTGGGCGGTGCTCCCTCAGAAAAACTACTCTGTGAGCAGGAAGAGCAAGATGATTTCCTTGGTGTTGGGTGCCACATGTTTGCTCCCTGATCTATCAATTCCGGTGCCACTAACAGACAAATACACACAGAGAAATCTGATTATGCATTAAACATCTGGATACAAAAAGGACCTTAAGTAGCCGAAAGCAGAGCAACAAGAACCCACTATTACACCCAGCTTAAAACAAAAGAGAAAACATTGCAATAATAGCAGTCTGCACATATTTAATGAAGTAATAATGGATGCCGTGACACTCAGAATTAACAGGATCACATTCCAGGTCAGTTTTAAAAGCCACTATTACTGTTACGAACGCGAATGGTCATTTTATAGTAAACATAAATTTCAAGTCTAAACCATTAGCCCACAATTAACCAAGGGTCACTAAATTTCACTGGAGGAGGATTCCTGAACAAAACAAAAAAAAACTCACACTGGCAACTAAGTGATCGCTTGCAGACGTAGAGGCCATAAAAGCAAACATAAACCAGGAAGAAGTTGGCGCGTCAGACAGACACATGAACACATAAATGACTGGTGACAGGGAGAATTACAGCTGAGCTCCGGGGAGGACGGGGACTCTCCCGGGGAGCTGCAGTGGTGCTTGGGTTTCACCAGCATCTGGCGTTTAGGAGGCCACAGCCCTCTTGAGTTCAGGGAGAGAGATCGAGCCAGGAGCACAGTGCCCAGCGAGAGACGGGAGGAGTGGGTAAAAGTCACTGTAATGAGTCAAAACACTTCCGTAAAACCAAAGGAATGATTATGACGGATGGTACATAGAAATGGATAATAACCGAAATGAAAAACAATACATAGACGGATCCAAGAGGCCCCTTTTCCTGTTATTCACTTCTAAAAGCTGATATGAATAATAGCTGTACCATAATTGGGAAACTGGCTCTATACCATTCAGTCTCTTACCAAATTCTGACTGGCTGTTTGGGAAAACAATGCGGAAGACATAATCTGTTGCTTCTTCCTCTTCTTTGTCTGAGACAGAGTCTGAGGATCCCTGTGGGCATCTCTTCTTTAGTTTAGGAAATACCTTACCCTGGAACAAGAAAAGCAAAGCATCGGTTTGAGATGATCAGCAGTCTGGAACAAATTGTTCTTTCCATATCTAATAATTTTGTAAAACACAAAATCAACGGCAATTTACCGCAAATGGAAGAACAACCAATTGTCAGTCTGGACATACTTGACATATTCTGATATTGTGTTCAGAAGGATTACATTTTGTACAGATCACTTTCTTACCTTTCCTCTCTGGGACCACAGCGGCGGGTCTAACTGACCGTGAGGCAGCAGACCATTTTCCAGACAGGAGAGGAACTGTAGGAGGTGACCACCACGGGGAAAACGAAGCGGAGGCCTCTGAATCCCATCTTGACTGACCAGAACCACTGTTCCCCCACAGTCCACTGCAGACGAAAAAATTCATATGAAAGAACACAGCATATCGCATTTAAGTCTTAACTGTATCCACTATCAGAATCATAGTGATATTCTTAATATCGAAGCCATGACACAGTCTGTACAACAAGGAGTCATTCATCGCCTTTATTAGCAGAATTACAATAATCCGAGTAAAGCCTCACTTTAAATTCTCATCTCTCTACAGAAGCAATTATGTTCTGATTAATTCTGCTCTCTCTCATCGGTCCGCTGGTCTTGTGCTTGGATGAATATGAAAAGGGCAAGTACAATTGAGGATATTGGCTGAATATTTGAGTACAGCCAAGTGGATTTGCTTCACCAAAAGAGACTAGATACTGATTAACGTTAGATATGCTTTAAGCCTTTAGAAACTCTGTAGGGCCTTTGAATGTTGGAGAATCATATCACGGTTATATTATTTGTTAGGGTGGGCAAAGAAATGATTTTATATTGTGACCTCGTAATAATGTTAAAAACTACAGCAAAGACTACCTATTAGTTGACTGGGGAGGGTCAAATTATATCACGTGTTTCATGACTTTAAATTGGTGCACTTTCGCCTCTTCTAAGCTTAACATCCAAATAAATCCAATCATGTAACCAATCTTATATTTGTGTCATAAAATAGAGTCTACTTTGAGACATGCTGTTTATTTTTATTTTTTTTTATAATTTAAAAAAGGCGCATTAACTGTGAAAAAACAATCCCCAGATGCAAACACGAGCAAACAAAGCATACTTGGGGTTTCAAGTGAGTACATAAATGGTCAAATATGTACCAAACAAGTGTCAAATGGAGAGTATTTAAATAAAGACAATCAGTTATGTCATGAGTGAACACAAACAATTGGGAAAGAAATCGTGTCTGTGGCAGTACATCAGATCTGTGCATTCTGTTTATTAAAAACAGCAGCTGAATAAACCTACTGCTGTCTGTCATTAACATTAATCAAACAACAAAGGAGAAAATCCCTCACCGGTCTTGCCTGAATTTGGTTGTTTAACGCAATACTGTTTTAAGTCATAGGCTTGTTCCAGTCTAGATATTCTCAATAGTGCATATCAAAGACTATGATTTAGATCATTGATAGTGATTTTGTGTGATTAGATTGTGATATGATATTTTGTGATATGATATTGCCCGCTCCTGTTATAGGTGAATTTTGATCTGTCAGAATTATGGACAAGTAAGAAACTGCAGGACGTCTGTCTTTTGGGTGCCAGTTGGATGCTTTTCAATCTGGCACAATGTCACCTACCCTGCTGATGACAGTGCAAGTACACAATCTCCTCCAGGCGGATTGTCATGGCATAGTCCCAGTAAACACTGCAGGAAAACGGGTGAGACTTTGAGTGTCGATAACATAACCAACATAAAATAATACAAATACTTACATTTTAGTGATTTAAACAGTTTGTAATTAACAAATGAAAAAATAATAATGCTGTGTTTCTGCATGAAGTTAGAAATCACTCACCAGGGTACAGAAAAAAAAAAAGAATATTTTTTTATATTAGCTTTAAAATACGCTTTTACATTTGATTTTAGCATTGTGATAAAGGGGAAAAAAACGTCACTCTATATAGTTACAAAATATATACATAAAACAACATTATACAATATTATATTATAAACACTGAGAAAATCATTAAATACGCTACTTTGCTTTGTAATGTTAAACCTTAAATCATAAAACTTTTATTTTGGTGGAAATCTGCCGGTTTAATTTTTTTTTTTTTTTTAAATATGAATTTTCTTTACTTGACAACTGATTTAGAAATGATTCTCATTCTCAATCTCTAGAGTCAGAATTGCAATTTTCCCTGAAATGTTTGCATCCCTGCATTATGGTGGAATGAGGAATCCTGTAATACATTTACATTTATTCATTTAGCAGAGGCTTTTATCCAAAGAGACTAACAAAAAGAAGCAATCGAAACCAGCAAAAGAGTCTCGGTTAGCCTAACGCAATACACGTAGCAAGAAGTAGATATAACATTTCAAAACAGATAAAACATCTTAAGAAACAAATAGACAGAATAGAAAAAGAAAGCTAGTGTTATTTTTTTAAAGAAAAGTAAAAAAAATAAAAATAACTACACAATTGATAGAGAGGAAAGGGTGTTTGTTTTTATAAATAAAAAACAGGCAGATAGATTTAGATAGAATTAGAATAGATAGTGTTAGAGTTAGATTGTCAAATAAAGAGGGAAGAGATGTGTTTTTAGCCATTTCTAGAAGATGGGTAAGGACTCATCTGCTCAGATTTAGTTGGGCAGGTCAGGTGGGAACAGTAAATAAGAAAAATCAGTAAAAGTGATTTTGTGCCTCTTTGGGATGGCACAACAATGTATTGCTCATTTACAGCACACAAGCTTCTTAAAGGGTTAGTTCACCCCAAAATGAAAATTCTGTCATTAATTACTCACCCTGATGTCGTCCCAAACCCATAAGACCTTCGTTCATCTTAGGAACATAAATGAAAGATATTTTTGATAAGCCAGAGAGCCATCTGTCCCTCTATGGACAGCAACACAACTGGCAATGATCCAGGAAAATGTAAGCCACATGAGAAGAATGGATAGACTAAATGATGTTATTTTTGTTATCTTTGTGAAAAAAAAAAGTATTCTCATAACATCGCAAAAGTGAAGTTGATCCACTGATGTCACATGGACTGTTTTACCAGTTTTTGCTATGTTACCTGAATCATTGCCAGTTGTGTTGTCCATGGAGGGTCATCAAAAAGATATCTAATAGATAATTAGCAAAAGTAATTAATGACAGAATTTGTATTTTTGGGTGAACTAACCCTTAATATATTACATTGTATCATGTCCTGTAATATTCAAAGCCCCCATTTACACATCACACTTTATTATAAAAAAAGAACAAACCAATGCTATTTCCACTTTATTCTGTTTATTCTGAGTCCCACCTCTTCTCATAGTCGAGATCTCCCATGGAGCCGTTCATTAGCTGATTTGGCGTCCATTTCAGAGTCATGCAGTCAGCCGTCTGGTGTAGAGAAAGGTACCCTGGGATTGCTTCCATATCATCCCTCTGAAAGCACCACAACAGAAGCCCACGTTATGAAGCAACTACAAATCTATAATAAATGACAAATCCTGCTCACACTAGTAGCACCTTTATTATATATTTTCAATGAAATTACAATAAAGCAAACGATAATTAAAATATGCAGTCAGAAATAATCCCCTAAAGATCTCTCATAATTGACAGCCGTTTAATGCATTATTTACCGGCTGCACCAGTACGTTGTTTTTGCCGAACAGGAGAGTCGCTCTGGAATTCTGATGAAGAGACTCCACATAGTCTCTGGCGGAGGGGGAGGGAGATGGCCTTTCATCCATACTACTACTGGAGTGTCTTTTCTGAATCTGAACACACACATGCAGACATTATTAAGAACCGAGTTTCTACGGTTCACAAACGTGTTTCTACATCAGCGACAGACAGCATACACAATTAAAGTGATAAACCCTAGCAAACAAAGCGTTACAGGAGCTATTCATCTTATTTTCCTAATAATACGCCACTACATCAATCTGTCCGAGGTGGATAAATGTGTGGCCGCTGGTGAGTCATTAGATTTATACTTACGTCTCCTCTTTCATATATCAAAAAGGCACTCTGCACCAAAAACTGGCCTCACTGGCAGATTTATGCAATAAAAACACATCAGAGAACAAGCCCGGAGTGCAGTGCTAGTCAGATCTATCAGAGACCAAAAACAAGCGCTGTGTGTCCTGCTGTTGTGTGGGTGTTGGCGATGGCCAGAAAGGGTGATCAGTCAGGAATCTGACGGCTACGTTTGGTAATGGAGCTGGATAATGATGTGAAACACATCTCTTTAGTGGAGGTTCATACTCTGCTCAGAAACAGCGACTACACTCAAGCGCATGGACCACAGCGTGACACTTACGGACTACAACCCTCTTTAGAAGTCTGTGATGAAGTGAACTGCACTGATTTCGACGGCTAGAACCTCAGCAAATGCATAAACTAAAAGGTCTTGCTTTGAAATACTGAAATGTCATGCTTTATCTATGTTAAACAGACTGTCGTGTAAGAAAACCGATAAGCAGCTCACACAAGATGTTGAAAGTAATGTTGTGTAACGGTTAAAAACAAGCCTTATTGGTTTTGTCATTATGTATTATGGCTTAAATGTGACATGCAACTGACTGACTATAAACTGCTTTTGACCCCTGACATTTCCTTGAGGCATGATTGAAAACATCAAGTGAATTTCAAATGAACCGAACCTTCAGTTTGAAATGGCACTTCCATCTCGTTCAAATGGACAAGAGCTATCAATTTTGCTGATTGCGAACAGAATTGAGAATATCAGGGTATCTATAAAACTAGCTCTTATTCTTGACCCTTTTTTAAAGAACGTATCATCTTAAACATTGTGTAAAGCGCCATTACCCAGAATGCTATGATCACTATATCACCTTGCATGTGATGAAATTTCTGCAATATCAGCACTAAACAGAACTGCACATTTACTTATAAATGCATATTTGCAACTGGGATATGATACATGTATTTAAACTCATTTATATAATCACAGGACACTCACACAGAGAGCAGGTCTCTTCGTAGGAGAGTCTTGTCGGCAATGGCCACTGTGAATACGATGCCTTTGCACCAACTCGTCAGCTGAAGGATCTGTCCAGAAATGATCTGCCGTCTTCATTTTGGTATACTCCAATGCACAGGGGCCCACTGAAGAAGAAATAAAGTTAAACACACATTACCTGCACAACGCCAGGAATGCAAAAGAAGCTAAATTGCTCAGTCCAAAACCTAGTGAGCTGCCTCCCTAAATAAGCAACAGCAGCAACCCTTCATTAGTGAATGATTTAAAACCTAATTAGTGCAACTGATTTCAATAGAATTTGATGTTATCATGTTGCTAAGCTGAAACTCTAATAAGCATAAAAATATGTAGAACACAAATATCGGGCAAAATAATAAACCTAACTAGTGGACAATTTAAAATAACACAATACTCCCTTTATCTTCAAAACTAGCTTTGAGCTTGAGAAAAAATGAGCTGATCACTGATTTCCCTTGGTTTTAAACAGCACGTCACCAGATTGCTATGGAAGCCTGTTTCTACCACTGAATAAGAAAAACAAAGCATCAAAAAAATCTCACAATAGTGATTTTTTCCCCCCTCAGAATTGTGTGATGCAAACTTGCAATTCTGAGTTCTGTCACAGAATTACGAGATAATAGCTTGTGATTGTGAGCTTATAAGTCAGAATTGCAAGATATAAAGTCGCAATTATGTGAAATAGCTCAGAACTGCGAGATACAAACTCGAAATTCTGAGAAAAAAAGCCTGAATTGCGTCATATAAACTCGCTATTGCTAGTTACAAAGTCAGAATTGTGAGAAACAAAGTCACAATTACGTGAAAAAAAGTCAGATTTGCTTCATATAAACTCGAAATTCGGAGAAAAAAGGTCTGAATTGCGAGATATTGTAACATGGGTGCAGGTGGATGAAGGAGTTTGCAGGAGTCGTGGGGTCCAAACAAATAATAATCTTTTAATAATAAACAAAAGAGGTATCAACGGGAGATGAGGAGAGATACAAAAAAAACCCCATAACATTCAACATTGAACCACAAACTTAGAACTAATCAGACAGGGTATAAAAGCACATTGAACTAATGACTAAACTGAAGACAGCTGGGGAAACACAGGAGGGAACTAATTAATTAATAATCATTAAACACAGAAAAAAACAAATATGGGCAAACAGGAAAAAGGAATCTAAAACAGGAAGACATTACATGATACCAAAACTCACAGAACGTAACAGATATAAAGTTGCAATAACATGAAAAAAAATAAAAATTGCGAGATATAAAGTCACGATTATGTGAAAAAAAAAAGTTAAAACTGCGAGAAATAAAGTCGCAATTAACATGAAAAAAAGTCAAAATTGTTTTATATAAACTCGCAATTGCTAGTTATAAAGTCAAAATTGCGAGATGTAAACTCGCAATTAAAAGAAAAAAAGTCAAAATTCATAACGTGAAAAAGTTCAAAATTGTGAGATATAAAGTCGCAATTATGTCGAAGAAAATACAGAATTGCGAGATAAAAGTCGTAATTAATGTGAAAAAAGTCAAAATTGCATCATATAAACTTGCGATTCAAAATTGCGATATAAAGTCGCAATTACATGAAAAATGTTGAAAATTCTGAGAAAAACATTCTGAATTGTGTGATTTAAACTTGCAATTACGAGAAAAAAAATTCTAAATTGCGAGAAATAAAGTTGCAATCAACGTAAAAAAAGGCAAAATTGTGTCAAATAAACTCACAATTGCTAGTTACAAAGTCAGAATTGCGAGAAACAAAGTAACAATAACATGAAAAAAAAGTAAAAATTGCGAGATATAAAGTCACGATTACTTGAAAAAAGTAATAAATGCGAGACAAAGTAACGATAATGTTGAAAAAGTCTGAATTGCGTGATTTAAACTCATAATTGATAGTTACAAGGTCAGAATTGCGAGATATAGTCACAATTACGTGAAGAAAAAAAGTCAAAATTGCGAGATAAAAAGTCGTAATTAACGTGAAAAAAGGTACAAATTGCATCATATAAACTTGCAAATGCAAGTTGCGAAGTCAAAATTGTGATATAAAGTCGCAAGTACATAAAATAAGTCAGAATTGTGTGATTAAAACTTGCAATTATGAGAAAAAAAAATTCAAAATTGCGAGAAATAAAGTTGCGATCAACGTAAAAAAAGTCAAAATTGTGTCATATAAACTCACAATTGCTAGTTACAAAGTCAGAATTAACGATAACATGAAAAAAAAAGGAAAAATTGCGAGATATAGTCACGATTACGTGAAAAAAGTAATAAATGCGAGATATAAAGTTACAATTGTGAGAAAAAAGTTCAAATTGCGAGACAAAGTCGCAATAACGGGAAAAAAGTCAGAATTGTTTTATATAAAAACTCGCAATTGCTAGTTATAAAGTCAGAATTGCGAGATGTAAACTTGCAATTACAAGAAAAAAAGTCAAAATTGTGACTTTATATAACACAATTGCAAGTTATAAGACTTTTTTGTGAGATATTAAGTCGCACGTGGGAGTTGTAAAGTCCAATATTGAGGGGAAAGAAATCACGAGTTAGTATCACACAATTCTAAAAAAAGAAAGTCAGAATTGTGAGATAAAAAGTTGCAATAACCTTTTTTAATTTTTTATTCAGTGGCGGAAACGGGCTTCCATTAAGAATGATAATGATTAAGAAAAAGCATGCCTACCTAACAAAGAAGCAAGGATAGGGCCATCCACAGGGTCCATTAGGATAGCCTCCTTCTCATAAAACTTACTGAAACAACATTAAAGTCACTTTAACTTAACATGATGGAAGCTGGCGAGTTTGATTGTATCTGAAAGACACTGATCTAGCTTGCTTTCTCTTCATATCTCCATCCCACCTCTCTCACCTGCTGTTTTCCACCAGGTACAGCACGATCTTGTCTAGCACTTTCTCAATGAGGGCAGTGTGGATCCATACATGTCTGACGGCCTGGGGTGAGAAGTTTGGGAGTTTGGGCATCTTACGGGTGCCTTCGCTGCATGAGAGAGACTGACTTCGTCTGAAGAAAAGAACAAAGGTCAGAATTTTTGCAGATACTGATATGTTTAAATTAACTTTTGTCCACCGGGAGGTGTATAGGTTGTATACTAGGTCATGGAATATTATCTTTCCAGGAATAGTATTTGTTGGCACTTTGCCTGTGGACATATGTTGGTGGTATTTATGAGCTGCAGAGAGTAAATACACCGTAGGTTTGTAGAGATTACAAAGTCTGTTCTCACTTGCTCTCAAAGACCAGTTCCTGCTCCTGGGCTTTTCTGCACAGCTCTTCGGCTGGAGGGAAGCTTTTGCCCACTTTGGTGAAGAGCGCAGCTATCTTGTTGCTTCGTAGGAAACCAGCAGCTCTCCGCTTCAACCCATGAAGCACACAGGCTTCAACAGCAGCTACACACACACACACACACATTTACACAGACAAAATGGACAACAGGATTATGCAAGTGCATAAAAGGCTTTTTGTGAGAAACAAAAATAGGAAAATGATTGCAAAATAGTGAAAACAGTGCTGTGTAAATGTAGGAATAAACACTTCCATGTATTCGTCCAGAAATGTTTGCTCGATGGAAACTGTTAATAATGTTTGAGGTACGTAAGATTTCTTTTAATAAATGTTGTTCTTTTGAACGTTTCATTCAAATTTTTTTGCTCATTTGCTCATTTTTTTGAGCATTAAATCATCCTATTACAATGATTTCTAAACAATCATGAGACACTTCAGAGTGAAACAATGGCTGAGGGAATAACATCTTTGCAGGAATAAATTACATTAAAAAAATTTATTAACATATCTTTTTATATTACAATTTTTTTTGTAAACATTACAGTATTTTGGAATAAATAAATGCAGCTTTGGTGACTGCTATCATAAACTTAAAATCTTTAACTAAACTTTTTAACTGACGGATAGTCTACATATTCATGCATACTGTATTATTAGTATGGGATAATGTACGGTAACCTGGCTGCAAAACAGAGACCCACATGTGAAATGGAGGGTTCCTGTAGGACCCTAAAATGGCTTATTTTGTGATACAGACTGGCTGAATGTACATAGCAACTCTTGTATTTGGCTACTTCTGAAAACAAAGCAAAAGACAAGAAATATTCACCTAAGCAGCAATTATTTCATAATGTGAAGAGCTATGTATGAAAATTGTACATGAAGTGTCAATTATACAGTTAAGCTGTAATTACACAAATGCGTTTGAGTGGAGAATACCGCACCTTACCAGTCAAAATCTAAACATCTAGTAATCTATATAGTTTAAAAAATAACATATGTAGACCCAGACAGAGAAAGACAGTGAGATGGAGCACAAATACGTCGTGGACTACATGGCATTGCCTGCAGAGCTGATACTGAAGCTCTCTCAGGACTAATCTTGTGAATCTGCTCGGATGGGGTCGGGGGAAAGCCTGCGTAACCATGGAAACCATCACTGATGGAGCACTTGTGCTCATGGAGAGCTGGGCAGGGCTCTGGAACAACATCAGCTGATTTATCTCTCTGCCTCTTTCCTGTCATTTCATCTGTCCAGTGAGTCACTTTTTGTTCTTTTTAGCTGACAGTCAATATTTGGTCTTTCTCATCTGACTCCAGCACTTTATGACACTTTCTCTCCTCTCCAGTGCTTTTTTTAATCTCTACAATCTCCTGCTCTGCCAGCATCACTTGTTTATCTCCTCCTCTAGTCTATTATTCCGGTCCTAGTCAGACTGAAATGCCCCAGAGATAAACCAGTCCACAGCTCAGGTTAAAATCTCTTAACAATTCGGAGAGATGCACATCCGCACGAACACAGCAGCCTCTTTTATCTGACGCTGTATTCATCGCTCCTCTTTGACAAGCCTAAATGGATTCATGCTGAAGAGAGAACACAGATCAAAATGAGCGGGTGAAATGAACGGGCAGTGGATGCATGGACCATCAAACAGGTTCAAAAGGTCTTTAACATGTTTCTAAAGACACATTAACTAATGAGAGGACCTTTAGTTCATGTATAATAACAGAATCTTCTTTTAACTCACCGTCATGTCATTCATAACCCTTATTCTGAGCGTTTTTACAGAAGCCTCAGTTTACCAAAATGACAAAATGCTTCATTAAAGTGATAACACAACAGCAAATGAACACATTTAAAGTTGCAATTCACTAAAAAGTGTCACTTCGGATCTTTTTAAACGAGATGTCTCATGACATAACGTACCGGTTTACATTTACTATCAGGTTTTCATATGTCTAGTGACTGATCTTATCAATAATTAATATTTTCAATTGCACTATTAGTAATAGTAATATTGGAAAATAGAGCATATTAAGAGCATTATATTAAAATTTTAGCATCCTTACTCCGCTTTTCAGTGTCACATGATCCTTCAGAAATCAGTCTAATATGCTAATTTGGTGTTCAAGAAACATTTCCTACTAATATCAATGTTAAAAACCATTGTGCTGCATATTTTTGTGGTTCAAATACAAGAGTAAATAATAATTCAATTTGAGCATATAGGGGAGCTCTTCAGTGAATATCAACCTAAATAGGAGTCGGTTTCTCTCGTAAGAGTTGTGCAGGCTACTTTGAAAAGGTGCAACCTAGAAATAGGGAGGGAAAGAAAGAAAGAAGAAAAATAGAGTTTAGAAAGACGAGTGCAGAATTGAAATTTTTGAACTTGGGGCTGGGCAGTAAATTGATAATCGTTCCAATGTGTTTCTCTCTGTGCCATGAACAACCCCATTAGAAATCTTTTTCTATGGATTTACTGTTGTAACACTGCCTCTTGGTATTCTGTAAGAAATAAGGGATTTAAAAAAGAAATTTGATTCTATTATAAATGTAAATGCATATTAAAGGAGTAATAGTTAGGCTACTATTAGGCTAATACTAAACACTACATGCAGTTTTCCCTGTTTATCATTATTAAATTGTGTGATACTGCATTTGGTTCATTTGAATAAAAATAGAGTTGAAACAGTTCATATTTAAATTTTACCATTAGGTTTTACACTGTAGGTTACTCCAGCTTTATATAATAAAAAAAAACACAAATCTGTTTCATGTTCTGAAACATCATCACCCATTGAAACATTCAGAAATAAATTTCACTATTAACATATTTTTTTGTAGGCACAGGGAGAAATATATTAAGGAAACCCAATTAGCTTTCTGAAAAGCTCACCTGTTTGGCAATTGTTTGTCAAAACAAAACAAAACAAAACCAAAAACAACCACTATTAAATATCTGCTTCATCCATCTTTTACTTAGGAAAGGCAATCTGCCTGTACACTTAAATCCATGTTAAAATGCTTATTTTTTTCAACTTTCTTTTGTTTAGTTTGACCTTCTTCAGCATGACTTCAGCTCACTTTAGATGCACAATGGCCCGAATGCAAAGTAGGCCTCAATTATTTTTATTCCGACTGATTCTCAATTCAGTCATTTTACTGTGAGAGTGAAATGACGAATCAGTATGCAAGGAAAACGAAAGACGCTTTATCCCAAAGTAAAATGAGAGGAAACATGCAGAGATGGAGAAACTGCACGAGGAAGAAAATTACATTCCAGGCAGATACGTTTCCGAATGCAATATTCAGAGCAACAAACAAGCCCCACGACTCATTCGGTCTCAGGAAATGGCAGAGGGAGCAGGAGGCCACCCCCGACCCTGATCTCAAACGCTCATTAAAAATGTCATCATGCCACGGGCCCCAATGGTTTCTAATCACACTGTCACAGTGCGAACGAAATGAAACCTGGATATATATATATATATAATCCCTTCCACTCCCACTGACCAGCACTTTACTCTGCAACATAATGACGTAAAAGCGTCCGAGTGACTAACGGCATGCTTTTAAAGCCATGCGTAGATTAGAGACAAAATTAAGAGACGTCTTAAACCCCACAGAAATGCACACAGTTGATAATTGTGTCCCATATCTGCGATGATGAGAAATGTCAGTGTTGACATTTCCATCTGTAGTGTGTAAACATCGCTATAATCACGATGGCTAATTACTCCCCCATGGGCAGCCAGCAGAGTCTGGCTACCCTCCATTCATCTCCTATTATCTGCCAGTGCTTCACTAGAAGAAGCAGTAATATTACACCATTACAGTGTTAGCATACACACTCCTAATGTAAATCATCCATTATGGCATTATGGCGTTCTTTCTTTTCTCCTCCATTATCCTTGCTTTTGTCTTGATTCTGTTGAAAAGTGCCCAGAGGAAAATGCTTATTGCTCAAAGGTTGCTCTTTCTTAGTTCAAAAGTTCATGATGATTCTTTCATCATTTATTCATCCTCATGCTGTTGCAAGCCTTCTTTATATAATGGATATTTTAAATAGCCGATTTTGTTCATACAATGAAAATTAGTCAGAGGACCTCACTGACTGAATGACTATGGATGAAATCCAGAGAAGAAGAAAAAAGTGTGTACCGATTTGGAACAATGAGGGTGAGAAAATAATAGAAAAAAACCCTGGACCTCAAAAGCAGGGTGCAAAACAAAAATTGTTATTGAAGAAAAATTGTCTTTAAATTCGCCCAAATGTGAAATTAGATTTTGATATATTTACAGAAGGAAAAACAAAAAATCTTAATGGAACATTTTATTACATTGATCATTTTCACCCATACAATGTTTTTTTAGCTATTGGTAGGAATAAACCTGTGTGGTTACAACTTATGTGGTCCAGGGTCACAACTGAGATAAACTGGGTTTTGAAAATTAATTTGAGTAATTTTTGAGAAATGTTGACAAACATTATTGTCGTTAAACAGAACCAAAACCTTTTGGAACCAGAACCAAAAAATTGTACTTGAAATAAAAGAAATAACTTATAAATAAATTAAATGTATATATGTATATGTATATATATGTATATATATATTTTTTTTTTTTAATTTTTTTTTTTTAAAGATTTTATTTCAGCTGTTGCCAAGATAACATTTCTCATTTTTATTTAGTTAAATAAAACTATAAACTGAAATGTAATATAATCTAAATATACACACTTAAAAAAAAGACAAAAACATCTAAACGGAAATAGAAAATACTGCTTTCAAATAATTGGCAAATTATTAAAAAAATATATATTTTTAATTAGATTAAATTCATAACAATTATAATAATAATTAACTAATTTAATAATTAGAGTCAAGTATTTTTTTTTGGCAAAAGTATTTTTAATTAGATGAAATATTAAAAAGATCTCATTTGGGATTTTTTCCTATAGTTGCCTCTACTACAGTCTCTTGTATTTCAGCCAGCAGAGGTTCAGCGATGTGGCAGGAGACAGTTGAGAGGACTCGAGATAGACTCAGACCAGGACAGAAAAGAGTCACGATGAATCAGTACTCAATGAATTACAGGAGAGTAAACAACCGGCTGAAACCAGAAACCAGCAATGCACACAGGCCCTATAATCATCTACTGAATCCCACTGCCACTGCAGGAACATAATAAAATGAGTTAACAAGGCCATTAATCAAAAGCTGTTATTCGGAAACACCACAGCGTGGCTAACTCCACTACCTGTTTCTGTGAGCTTGAACTGCAAGTTTTGTTGATTCTGTTCTACCCTTACGAGACACTTTTGAAAACAATAATCGCTTGGATGCAGAGACTAATTCACACACATTGCAGACCTGCCAACAGCATTTGACCCCTCACAGAGCTGTGCTGATTAAATTCTAGGGAAGGTGGTGTGGTTGCCAGCATCCTGGAGTAATATAAGCTGTTTAGAAAATGTGAAGTAAAGTGATAAAAAACTAAAAGCCTTCACCTAACAGGCTGAATATGACCTGGCAGAAACTGGATTATTAATAATGACTCATTTATTTTTTATTATCATGTTATGGTCCCTTGATGTGAATTCACAGATGATGCACGCCTGAGTGATTACTTTATTACGTGGACAGATTTTCTGCTGACAAACAGCGGGCAGCACTTACTGCAACACGATCAATTACACATTCATTTACTGCTCCATATACGTTACAATTGTCACTTTATGTTAATCTAGACTTAATAAACATGACACTTCTCTCAGACATTAATGCGCTTGGTGCTAAATGCAGAACATTCGCTCTAACTGGAAATCAGACGAAGCATTGTGCTGCCCAACATTTGGCAGGTACTGAAACACAGCTGATCCCCAGAGCCTCCCGTGGAGAAGAAAGAAGAGGTCTCTTTAATATTTCAATTGTTTATCCAATGCGTCCATTAAGCCTGAAGGACTTTAGTTGGACCAGGTGTGTTTAATTAGGGTTGTATCTAAGCTCTGCAGGTCTTCGGCCCTCCAGGAATTGAGTTTGACACCTCTGATTTATAGGTAATTTTGCATTGGAATATTAAAAATCACTTTAATCAAAAACATATTTCAAGCTGATAGCCGATATAAAGCATGACAAGGTAAGCAAATGTAAAACCTTACCTTTCTACCGACACGCTTCAGCCAAACATTTCGTATGTTCAGTGACTTACCACAGAATGAGACAATATGGCTGCTGTCTTCATGAACAAACTTCCTTGTAACTGCTTCCTCCATGATCTGCTTGACCTGTGAGACACAACAGAGGCATACAGCGTGATGAACTAAAGCAAACACGGTTCTTAATCTTCCTGTGATTGGCGAATGGGTCTCATGAATATATTCTCTCTCAAAAGTGCTCTCATTTACCACCATCAAACACTCAAAGCTGAACAAATCCTCTGCAATAAATACCAGGAAGGAGAGAGTTTATTCGAGGGGAGTAGGAAGAAAGCAGACCGTGATTCACGACCCCTGACTATTAAGAGGAAAAGGAGAAATTGAGAGTCGGCATGCGTGATTTATGCACAGAGCGCTTCCTCATCGTGACTGTAGATAGTGGAATCATTTCAATGAAACGGCAGTCTTTATAATCAGTCTTAGACTGCATTGCACACATATACACAAAGACATACACATTCAACAGATAATCAAAAGATTTTGTGATATTGGGTGAGGTAAGACCACTTAGAATAGATTATTCAACTAGTTTCAATGAGAGATAAAACTACACAAAAACACTCCTACCCTTCACTTGCATAAAAGCCTTTTCTACACAACCTCTAGCATGAAAAGGGTCTGGCTGAAAGAAATTAGGCTGCTGATGGGCTTGAGGAAGTGGCTAATGAAAATTTCCTGCCATGTTTCCTGATACACTGGACAATGACAATAAAGTGAGGGCAGGATGAATGTGAAGGAAACCCTGGGTTATGTCTCGTAATCTTGAAAGCTGTTCAACAGTCTGTGCTTTCCTCCTTTTTTGTCCTTTTTTGTTGTTGTCTTCCTTTAGACAACCAGAGTGCATTTACAGTACGTGACATTTCCACATGGACAAGCCCAAAGGAAAAATGTAATGCTCAGAGGATGCCCTTTCTTAGCTGAGTTTTTTTTTTAAATTTTTTTTTATGCATTTTATTTAAGTTTCAATATTGCTTCAGATGTATGAAACACACGCAAACTTTTGGGTCAGTAACACATTTTCTATGCAATACAAACACATCAAATAATTAAACATTAAATGCATTTATAATTTTACTAAATATTTTTATTTTAAAAAATGCCATTCTTTTTCACTTTCCATTCTTTCTACAAAAACATTAGGCACTGTTTTCAGCGTTAATAATAATAATAATAATGAAAATATTTTCAACATTTGCACATGATTATGTGTCGGAGAAAACAAAGGGTTTACCCATAAAAACAATACTGCTTTAAATTGTTGTTTGTCCCCCAAAATTAACTGTCTTAAATCAACTGCAATTTTTATTTTTGTTTTTCTGAGCCAAAAATAAATCTCACACATTTTTCCCTGATTTTCTTTATTCATTTAAAACTATAAAATGTATTTGCTTCCGTTTTCCTTTAAATATTTGAATTCAAGTCAGAATAAGCATGTTGTCTGAATCTTTAGATAAATATAGTGTTACACTGAATGAGAAGTTTCTCCTCCGATAATTTATTTGAAACCTTAAAAGTTGACACCTCACTTGTGCTTTCTATGGATATAAAATCACTTTTGTGAATTTCTTTTGATGTAGACATCTTGATGTCTTTGACCCTCATATATTATATGCTACAGTATATGAAATTTCAGCTTTGCCACCACAGGAATAAATGATGATGACCCAGAATCAATTACTTAATGACACTAGGTTAACCTTAAATGTGAAAAGCCTGTTACTGTGCTCTTATCCTTCTGCTTTAGCATTCAGACTGTAGATGTACTCTGATTCAGATACTTATGCCCTGACCTTCTCTTCCATTTACCCATAACTAATGCAGCAGGACAACGCAAGCTCTTCAGAGCAAAACCTGTTGATTCTGAGTGCCCTGAGAGTAAGTCACAGCCTTTCCGAGTTTGTCTTCTGAGAATCAGGCATTTAAAAATCCCTGAACAAGCGAAAAATACTAAAAATACATTGCTTTATCAGGACAGTTAATATTACTCGAGAAATCTGAGATTATGATTTTTGAAAGTACTAAAATCTAAAGCTGGAGAAATCTAATGCAGTGTATAGATTTCTTCTCGCTATCTTATTCATGATTCTAAAACCGCAGCACAACTCTGCACAACTTCACCTCAAGGGTTTAAACCCCATGAATGACTCACCTGACGCTATAAATAACTCCGGATGTATACTTATCTCCTCCTCCATACTACAAAATCACACCAATCCTCCAGAGAGAGAGAGAGAGAGAGAGAGACGCAAAGGAAACTCTTCCGCTCAGGGACCAAAAGAAATCACACGCACTTGGTATGATTCATAAAAGGTACAGATGAGACGCGCAACCATAAAACAAAAGCCTGTTATCCTTGGAAACCGAGACAAGCTTTTTGATACCTAGAACATGATGATACTACCAAAGTACAAAATTTACTGAATAGTCTTCGCAGTGTCCCTATACAGCTTTCACTGTCTTTTTGAAACACTTAAAGTGACATCTGAAAGAAAATCTAGAGACATATTCGTTATCATTAGTGGTTCTTGCTATAAGTGCTCTTGACCTGACTGATACTAATAGTATGGGGTTGTGTTTCATGCATATTCAATCAATACGGCCAGTTGGAGTCTGCACTACAATGAAGAAAAAAATCCATGAACTGATGAGTTGAACTGAAGGACAGCATTCCTGATGAACCCTTGAGAGCATCTTTCAGAAGGTCAGAAGTTTGTGAAAGGTCTTATTTCGTGGCTGATGAAATGCACTCTCTATTTAAGGCATGCACGAATCCAGTACCTGCACTGATGCTGGCATTTACTGATATGAGGCAATTAATTAATGCAATTAAAAATTTCTACACAGTTATCATAAGGGTCCAGAAAGTAAGGAGGCACAACACAACAATTAAGTTTTTTGTTGTCAGAACTGTCCCCCCCCCCCCCCCCCTCTTTATCACTTTAAAATTTAATAAATCAGTTTATTTTTATATCTACAGTTTGGAGTCAGTCTCTTATGCTCACCAAGGTTTTTGTTTGATCAAAAACACAGTATTGTAAAATATTATTATAATATAAATTATAATGCAGTTTATACCCAAGCTGAACTGTCAGCATGATTACGCAAGTCTTCAGTGACACATGATCCTTCAGAAATCATGCAGATTTGCTGTTCAAGTAATAATAATAATTATTATATAATAAATGTTTACTAATGGGGTCTAACCTTTTATTGATCGGCCTCATATAAACTCTAGTGTGCATTGATAGTTAGATACTCTATCAAGCTCTGTGTGTGTGTGTGTGTGTGTGTGCGAGAGAGAGAGAGAGAGACTGTAGGGGTCTATTTGGAGCTCGGCTGTCCCTGATGTCTCAGCAGCATGACAAAGGTTTCCATGGAGATGGCATGGAAAGTCTCACAGCTTGGGTTGCCAAGTTACTTCCCAAATGTGTTGGCACCACACTGAACTGTTGTTTGAACTCGGAGCGGCACCGATGAACAATTCCGGCTGTGAATTGAATGGCATTTCAATTTATGCCACCAGCAAGAAAAAAAAAAGGTATGCCACATATTACCACGCTTCATCGAGCTGAGAGAGCAAACGTACGAATTAAAGGGCTAAGAGGTTGAGTGGATTATTACACTACTCAGAAAGAACAAGCTAATTCACACAATGACAGCAATTATAGCTCCAACTGTACTTTAGAGCTGTCACAAGCCCACAATGGACATTAAACAAGAGCAAAAACCATCTTTGATAAAGAAAATTAAATATTTCAATAATCCCCCCGTGCAAATAAAAATGTCTTAAAATTATATATAAAAAATTATATAATTTCCCTATGTCTTAAATAGAAGGCAAATAAAAGCAAATCCATGAGTTTGCGCACTCATTACGCAAGCTCCATTTTCATTAAAGTAGTAACTGAAGTAGTAAATGCCATGCAATGGTAAATGACAGTACAAGATAAATGGATGTCACAGAGTAAATCCATTTAATTTCTGAATGAATTATAGCTTAGAAAGCATTAATAGAGCCCTAGCTGTATAATCACTCACTGTTCATCAAAATCGTTAAAAGATCTATTACAGATCTAATCAGTCATAAGTGTACATTTTACGAAACTGAGATTTATACATCATCTGCAAGCTGAATAATTAAGCTTTCCATGGATGTTCATTGTTAGGATAGGACGATATTTGACGAGATACAACTATTTGACAATTTGTAATCTGAGGGTTCAAAAAAATCAAAATACTGAGAAAATCACCTGTGCATATAAAGTTCTTAGCAACGCATATTACTAATCAAACATTAAGTTATAATATATTTGCAGTAGGAAATTTACAAAAGGATCTCCATGTAACAAAAATAGACTTTGGCTAATGCTACAAATATACCCCAGCGACTTAAGGTTTTGTGCAATTGGCAAAATGCATATGTCGAGACTGCTTCAAATGAATATGTTCATAGCATAGAAACAAGTGACAAAAACATTGACTTTTGAAAAAAAAAAAAATATATAAACTGCACAAGGAAGAGTCTGCATTGGCTTGGAACATATAAAATATATAATATCACATAAATAATATGTAGCTTCACACCATCAGAGATGCTCTGTGGG
Source organism: Enteromius treurensis (assembly GCA_032275025.1). NCBI lineage: Eukaryota > Metazoa > Chordata > Actinopteri > Cypriniformes > Cyprinidae > Enteromius > Enteromius treurensis. The sequence goes on along the minus strand of JAUCMU010000097.1, from coordinate 4,535,171 downwards.
TAGTGTGGATCTAAATTAATCCCTCGGTCCATATGGCTCTACAGGAACAGGTTTCACATTTCTTGGGAAAACACATTTCCCAAGACACGTACATGCATGGTGTTAACACACAGCAGAAATGTCTTATAGCCTACATCTTGTGTTAGTACTGCTGATCTATTCTTTTTAAAACAGCTAGGCCCCTGTAATGCCTTCTATATGGCTCTCATTGTTCATTCGCAGCCCCAATATATGTTAAATGACTGCATAAACTCTATAACTGTGTTGTCCGAGGCAACCTGATTTCCCATGAAGATGTTTGAGTATCATGTCTCTTACAGCACTCTGTGGTCCCTTTATTCTTACAAATGCATTAAACTTAGACAGTTATTATCTTTGTGGGTTTGTTTTGCAAAAAAAAAAGCACACGGGACCCATAGCACTGAACATCTTCCTCTGATTCACTGAGCTCAGTTAATAGACCTCCCAACAAGCTGATGATCTGAATCAGGTGTGGTAAATAACAGAGACACAAAACCAAGATTGAAAACTACAGCTCTAAACATCCTCTATTAGCCCCGGTGTTCTAAAGGCAAAAAGTCAATGATCCATAAACAGGGCTATGTTGTTATTCCCATTTTTATGTAAACTCAATAGGAGAAGCAAAAGCTCTTCTTTTCACATTAGGACTTTTGTTTTTTTCTGATAATATAATTAGTGTAATTAGTAGTATATTTTATGTATATATAAATACACAAACATGCATGTATATATTTAAGAAAAAGGTTTTGTTTATATATTAAATAATAATTATATATAAAATAAATTATATGAATATATATATATATATATATATATATATATATATATAAATAATCGCACAGCGATTAATCAAACCCAGCACTAAATATATAATAATAATAATATATTATATACTACATTATAATATATATTGCTCTAATTTAATTAGGCTGATTACCAAGTATTCATTTTAGTAAAAAAACATGATGTAACTGATCATTGCTGAAGAATATTTTTTAGCATAATATATTGTCCTGAGATGATCTCAAAAGCAATGACTATTCAGTGGACTGGGTATCACTGAGCACAGATGTCTGCAGACATATGACTCATCAGCTAGACACAATCACGATCACAACCTGAATTTACTTCACCCATGTATGAGCCACTTAAAAAAATATTGATGCCACTTCCACCTGTCCATTATTATATAAACTATAATAAAGAGTCTAAAAAGGTTGAAACGGATAGATTACACACACACACACACACACACACACACACACACACATATATATATATATATATATATCAGAATGCATTTGAAACACCTGGCTTTATGTAAACTAAAGTATCTGAACTGAAGTTGGTGTTAAGAGATGCCTAAACCTGAATGATTTCCCACCAACAGTCCACAGCACATAAATCAGTGTAATGTGTCTTCTGTTTAGTCACATACGAAGCCATTATAGGTTTAAATGAGTCTCAGTGGCTTGACTGTTTAGCGAGAGGTTTGCTGATATTTGGCATCAGGTTTAAGTGTTTCTTGCAGAGTTGTTTTGTAACACATTCACAGACTGGTCTCTGCACCCAGAACATGGTGATTTATAACTCTAACAGATGTTTTTTTTCATCAGAAATGAATAATTAGGGGGAAAAAGGGTGATTTGGGATGATTTGATTTTCTTTACTATGTCTGACCTAGATGCTGCCTGTGGAGGATGTTTAAAACAACACATTTCACAAATTAATTGACGGTGAATCTTTTCTGACCCCTTTCATTAGAAATGTTCTTTGACTCTGTTGTTTAACCTATGCTAATTAAGCACAAAAACAACATTGACTGGGTGTACGATCGATTTCAGCGGTGCGTTACGCAAAATAAATCATTCTCAGTGACACAATTGAAAAAGAAAATTCTTAAAAATACTCTCCAATTCTTTAAGATTTATGACAAACTCTAGTATTTACTACCATATAGTTTCTGTCAAACTATCCTATTTATTGATAATTCATTGCAATTCTGCTTAAAAGATGGAATGCACACTCAGTTTAAAATAAAGTAAGAGGTTGTTTAAGGACACAGTGATAAGCTATAGATTTAACTAGCTGCGTTAAAGGAAGCTGAGAGGGAAAGGTAAATAAACGGTGGGCTGCTGGGTAGAGCGTGGAGAGGCTTTCTGCGCATGACCCTCTCCTTGTGTCAATACAGGTGTGGGAAAGAGAGAGAGAGAGAGATCACAGACTTACAGCGACAGACACAGAATGAGCCTTTTTTGTCGAGTCGCCGGTGCTCATCGTACCAGCAATGTAATATCTGTAATAATAATCTTTCATCATTTTAGTTAACAGCTGCAAAAGGGTAAATATGCACTGCAAATGCCAAGTGACTCCAGGTTCCAGGCAGTTATGCTGTAAACCCAGCGTGCATTAAGAATAGATTGTCATTATAAGCACCATACAGCGCAGGGTGAGAGTTCACCTGCCTCCACTCGTCTTGATTAGCTGTTCCAGTCATTATAATAATGTGTTTCAAGAGCTGAAATGTCATTTTTTATGCATGCTCTGAGACATCCACAAAAAAAAAAAAAAAAGACCCATAGATTTATATTCAATTTGACTGATTGGGAAGAAGCCCTCTTTATGAGGATTTATTTTTTAATTGCATTAATGTGTTCAGCATGTGCTAGATGATAGTGCATCAACTAATGTGTTATTAAGGTAAGTTAAACATACTGTATATTAATTTAGTTGAGACAAAATGTCAAATTATTCCAATTAAGGGCATCTTACCCCACTACTTCTACAGAATACATAAATGACTGTTTATATTTAATTCGTTTTATTATTTATAATAATTTAAAAGTGCCATTAATGTAAAATACTTAAATTTTTTAATTTAAATGATTTAGTAGAATAATAGAATAACTGATGACAAACAAAGCAGAATCCCCAGAGAAATTTATCCTATTACTTATACATAGGCATATTAATATTTACATATTCAACTGCCCATATTTTAATTGAAGATGTGTCATAATTGGAGCAATATGAATGCAAATTAAATGATTTCTTTCAATTAGTCTATACATTTTAATGCAAAGCAGAGATGTGCTTAAATGTTCATCTAATTCAAGTAAATATTGAATATAACTCCAATTATTTACAAATAGCAGTACTTTCAATAATAACACTAGTAAAACTACGCACCTTGGGGCACTTTGTGCCAATTCTGGGGGGAATGTGGTCATCTCACCCCCAAGAGTGAATTTAAAAGAAATTAAAAAACAAAAAGTGCTCCCCCCATGAACAAATTAAGTGAATAAAAATTTGATTTTTTCCCAGACACACAAGATTACATCAATTAAACTCAAAACTGTTTTAAATGACTACATTTTAAAAATACTGACATTAAAAATGATAAAATTTAAAACAGTGTAATCATTTACTAAAAGTGTTGAGATTACATTGTGTGATGCAGGGAAGACTCATTGTCTTTCTTAAAACTGCAACTTTTTGTTCGTTTTTTTTACTGCATTTTGCACTAAACTGTGAGTTTTCCATTTAAAATCAGTAACACACCACAGTACCACTAGGACATCCACTGTATGGATTAACGTCTGGATGAATTGCTGCCACACAACACAGATAAGAAGGATATCAGCAACTGCAATCACAACTCATAATAGCGTACCATAAATCAAAACAGAATCAGCATAGGTCATCTACAAATTCACACATTACCTCATCCAACTGGTTAAACATACACGTGCAAATACACAAAGTGCTCCTTGCTTAACCCAAAAGGATTATTGAAACCTATTAATCAAATGAAATGACTGAAAGTCAAAGACCACACATTGCATTCTGTGCTGCCAAAAGAGATGGTCTTAAATCAATACCACAAATAAATCGAAAGATGCAGCGAGCCTTAAACTGTATTGCACATTTCAACGAGAAGAAAATATATACAAACACAGATATTTTAGGGACTTGAAGTCACAATGCTGTCTGAGAGATGATGCAGGCAGTTGTAACATAGAAAGTGCTTACAGTGTGCTTATGGACCATTAACCGTACAGATGTGGATGATATATTTAACAAATACATTAAAGCATGTGCATACATTTTAACAAAACGTTTGTCTGTAAATTAAATCCATAGAGAAATTTGTTATTTCAAATTTTTTTTTAAATATATTCATATAACCTGCCAATCTGACTGTAGCAACATCACATTTGAATAAAACGTCACATTTACTATTTTATTAATAGAGACATGAATACGCTTTGGAAAGAAACAGTGTGGCATCAAGTCAGTGACAGATGCTTGATGGAGAGGAAAAGACAAACAGATGCAGCATATTCAAGAAGAAATAGATATGTCAAACCGAATAAATTATTCATTGGACACTATAGACTGAAATCGCACATCTACCTGATTTTACCACAATGTAACAACTATAGCAACAATTTAACAGCGTTAAAAATGTTTATTACGCTCTGGCGGCTTTCTTTCACGTACAGTTACCTCCAGTGTTTGGTTAACTTAACACCACACATTTTATAGACATGTCTGAATCATGAGTCACATTTTAAAGGGCGTTTCAGCCTTGTGTTCACTTGGCTTTATTTGTTTTTACTATCACTTACCTCCTTCTTCACGTTTCGCAGCAGTCTTTGACGGGTTTCGGCTTCTAGGAGATAAATACACATATAAAATAAATTGCTAAACACGAACAAGTAAAAGTCAAACGTGCGACAGTGTGGATTAGAAGTGTTTTGAAAAATGAAAGCGGAATTTTGTCGCACCTGCTGTTGTGGTCGTCATGATTGTGGTAGTGAGCCGTGGCGCTCTCCACTCCACTGACGCTCAGCACTCGACTGGATGAAGCCAAAGCAGTTTAGAAGCGTCCTCTGCTGCTGCGAGATCACGTGACCTGCCAGAGACGTTCCTAGAGACGTGGAGATGGCACACTCCTTATATTCCTGGAGTGAGCTAACCGTTAGAATTTCTGTTCAGCTCAATTTTACGGTGGCCGAGAGAGCTCAACGCGCTGCAACTTCAGATAACACATGCAAACAGAAAAAAACCCCACATGCAAACAGAAAAATACGACAAACACATTAATAAAACAACTTCATCAGTTTGACAACACAGCGGAAATGTTTCAGGTGGACCTCAAAAAGTGACGAACCCATCTAAGAGTAACTCTAGCTAACATAGCGTTAAAATAGTGTTTCACAGTTAAGTGTGTAATTTGACAGATTAGTCTAATAATATCCATAAAACCGTATGATCAGGTTGTTAAAATAAACAAAACATCGTTTAGTTTAAAAACAACACCTCCACTGGACAAATAATCAGGTCCCGGATGGGTTCGTCATTTTTTGAGGTCCCTCTGAAACATTTCCGTTATGGTCCGTGCTGTTTGCAGCGCATTTCTGTGTTTGGTTGTGTTGTGAGAAATTGCAGTTTGCATGTGTTTTCTTAAGTTGCAGTGCGTTGAGCTCTCTCGGCCACCGTGCAATTCTGGCTTAGCGGTGGTTCTACCTCATAAACTAATTTAATTTTTAATTCTTACTTATGCTCCAGTATAAGTCGATCCTCTGTTACATAGGTAGACTTACCTATCAGGTAATCAGGTGTTTTTTTTTGTGTTTGGTAAATGAGTGAAACAAATTGAATATGCACCTATAATCGATTAAAACCAATCCTGAAGATGTTACATAGGTAGACTTACAGTGGAGACAAAAGTGTAACAGAGTTGACATTTTTATTTAATTTGTTCCAAAACTCCACTTGCTGGCATAAATAGTAAGAACAAATGAAACTAATGAAAACATGATTAAAAGAGTTTTTTAATTACCCAGTATGAGATAAGTCATAAATTCTGTTTTCCTTGTGATTTTGTGGTAACAGAGTTTACATTTTAAGAATAAATCTTGGTGTGAAGTTTTTAGATTAAAATATTTTCTCAGAGAGAGCACAGATACTTTTCAGAGCTTCAGATTTTATCAGTGAGTGAAAGTGACATCATTTCCTGTCACTTCCCCAATTCTGAGAGATAATTCCACAAGTTTAAAGGAAAAATATGGTATGGTAACAGAGTTGACACAAGATTTGGGGAAACATTTTTTCTAAGAAAAAAAATTATTGTTAAGGAACTATTTAGGGCTTAAAATAAATAAAATTATTTAACTGTTGCGAAAAGAAAAGTACAATAAAATATTTTTTTTCAAATACTTGAAAAAAAATTATTATTATATTGTTATAGACTGCACATCTTGTAATTCATAAAGAACAATAATAAATAAATTAAAATAACAAAAAATATAACCATTTGAAAAAAAGTGGAAAAAAATAATAAATAATAAATAAATAATTATTGTTATAAATAGTAACAAAAGTTTTTTGGGGGACACCAAATGTACCCACAATTATAGAATCACCCATATATATTTATTATAGTTTGTTTCTGTTCACTTGCTCACAAATAAATCAGTTCTTTAAAATTTTTTAAAGAGATCATTCAAAAATGACATTTCTGTTATAACCATTGCGAAAATCTAAAACTAATTACTACAAATAAAACCATGGTTACTATATTGTAACCAGAAATTACAATATGCTAATGGTTTTGGCTATTTGTAATAAAATTGTGGTTATACAAATGGCAGTCAATGTGCAAAAAGACTGCAGTTTTACTATAGTAAAACCATTGTTCATTTTTCATAAGGGTGATTAGCTACTCGCTCTTGTTTCAACCCTGTAAGACCTTTGTATATCTTTGGAACACAAAATGTGATTTTTTATGAAATCCCAGAGCATTCTGACCCTCCATAGACAGCATGTTCCTAGACCGAGAAAAGTAGCAGTTAGAAAAGTTAAAATAGTTACATCAGTGGGTCACATTTTACGAAGCTACATTATCTTTTTTTTAGTGCAGAGGAAACAAAAATAATTTTAATAAGTTTACATAGCCGTTTTTGCATGATTGTACTCTCGTGAATGAATGGTGGCGGATGGTGGAGAAGAATTGTTTAAAAAAGTTGTTTTCTTTGTGCACAAAATTCTTGCATTCTTGTAGTATAATTACAGTTAAACCACTAATGTCACAATGATAAGCCTACTTTAACTATGTCCTTTCTATTGAAGGTCAGAAAGGTCTCAGATTTCATCAAAAATATCTTAATTTGTCAAGTCAAGTCAAGTCACTTTTATTTATATAGTGCTTTTAACAATACAGATTGTAGGAAAGCACTGAACATTATCAAATAGAAGAACAGAGTGATGGTAATGTATAATGACGAGAATTAAACTTTATTTATCAA
>JAUCMU010000097.1:4502596-4527737 GCA_032275025.1 Enteromius treurensis | reverse complement strand
AGAAAAACAGAGTGATGGTAATGTATAATGACGAGAATTAAACTTTATTTATCAAATGCAGAGACGGTCTCTGTAGTTAAGACGACGGTAATCTCTGGAAATCAGGTGGGGTTTTTTTTGTGTTTGGTAAATGAGTGAAACAAATTGAATATGCACCTATAATCGATTAAAACCAATCCTGAAGATGCATCCTATAGTATGAGAAAGCCTCAACAATAACACAATAACAACACACAAAAACTAGTGTATAACAGTAAAGTAGCCTAAAAATATATGATTTATATGCCAAAATGGTCTGAATACACAGATACTCCTGAATGGCTGTCAATAGAGGAAAATGTTTTTTGCCCACTTAACCATGTAATTATAACATCTGCCATCAGGAGCTAAACAAACAAATTTTGAACTCCTTCTGCTCGTGGAAAAGCTTGAACAGCTTTTGCCTGACAGGTCACGTGATTAGCAGGCTGCACCTGCTGCCTCGTTGACACAAGCCATTAGAGTTATCCTTAGTAACTGAAAAATATCACTCCAGTGGGTGTCTTCAAAAATCAAATGTTTCTCTAATCTACATTTTCAACACAACGTCATTTTCAGCCAATCAGAGACTCAGGATTTCATGTTAGTGGATGTTAGTAGCATGCTACATTGCTCTTTAAATAAACACTGAAAAAATAAAAAGGAGTTTGCAATGTAAATCCCAGCTGAGAGTGCATCCTGCTCCCTAGGGTTTCCTGAAAAGTCTGCTTTTTTTGTTCTTTCTTTCTTTCTCTCTTTTTTCTTTTCTTTCTCTCTTGCTGCACAAAGACACTGTGTTCCCACTCTGGTAAAGAGATTTAATTGAGAAACAGGTCAGAGAACAAGCTTACAGGACCAAACCTTCAGCGGCTACATGTGTTGCTAAGCAACAGTGCAGAACTACATTAACAGTGCTAATTGAGTAAAGTCTGAGGAAACTGTGATCTTCATCATCTCTCAGGGGAAATGCCACCTCATGGTTGAAGAAAGACTTTAATATAATTACATTTTATCGAAACAACCCATACATGTTGCAGGGGAAAACTGAGATGATGGTGCACAAAAAACTCACTTTTTTTCTGAAGTGAGACCACTCAATTAACCACTTAATTGAGAGCCCTGTACTTTTGAGACTTATTTTTATTGACTCACTAGATTCATTGCCATGTGTCATCTAAAAGACAATTTACATTCTGTATGTATTGTGCATAGTTCTGTGACTTTGAGGCCCCTTTCAGTAAAGTGAGTAAAATTAACTGTCGTAAAAAAAAAAAAACACTGTCGTACTTACAGAGGAGCTGTACACGTGCATTTATTACTGTTGCAAAGCAATCTACCCTTTCACGCATTTTCATACCCGCTTGATGGAAAAAACAAAACAAGCCGTTCTCCCTAATGGAAGTCAATGTAACATCTTAATGTTTTTCAGAATGATGTTTCAATTTAAAACATACTTACAGTAGCTTTAAATTATGGTTTTTAAACAGTATACAGCCAACTCAACTAAAGATGATATAACAGGTTGTTCTCTCATTCATTGATTCAAAACATATATAGGACAAATTAACCACATTTAACAGAGTATTTTTAAAACATCTTAAATATTTTATTTTGTAGTATGTTGTTTATGGTAAAAGCATTTAGCTTTAGTTTTGGTAGGAAAGGTCACGCTGAATAACTCTGTAGTGCAGAGGGCTAGTTAGTAAAATAGGGACCAAAAATGAGCAAACGGTATCTGATCATGTGTATTCTGGCCCTCGCCTTGGTAACAGCCTTGCCTGCAGTAGCTGAGTCATTGTTTTTGCAATTAATTAATTCAAGGCTCTTGTGCATGACAGCACTTATGCTGATTGTGTGGGCTTTTTGAGGGAAGCCCCAACAATTTTAGTTTTTTTTTTACTTTGCTCCATTGCATAACATGGTCTGAGATAGAAACCATTTTAACAGCAGCGAACAGACTGTTTTCCACAGTTTCTACTGTATATGATGTATTAAGCTAACAAGAATCTCAGTGTCTCATTCTTGGCAAATATAAAATTTATATCTCACTTGAGGAGTGCTGAGTGACTCTACCCTTACACTTAGCAGGTTGTAAAATTCACGTGAACTTTTTTTAACAAATGAAACCTTTGTGTGAAGCGTTACAGAATAGATTTTGATAGCAGAGAGAGAAACGATTAATGAAAAAAGATTAAGTAGGTATAGGAATTTGTTAAATTAGATAATAAATAAAGCAGTATTAAAAATGTCTAGAATCTGACACCCTGTGCTATACACAAGCTTTAATAGACATACAGTAGCCACTAGGGATGAACATATAGTGTCAATATTCTAACTGACACTTTAAAAATCTTGTAATGAACAAAACAATCAGCATATCAATTAAGGTGCACCGCTGAGGCCAAGAGATGTGAATCTTTTTTCCATTTGACATTTTTGGTATATATTCATATATAATAGTACATCATTTTTATTGCTAAACAGTTTGCTGATTTAAAAAACACATGCACTTAAGCCTTTTCGTTTAAAATTAATAACATTTCAGTAGTGTGTAGTTCAAATAAAAAGCAATTTACATGTTACCATACCATAATGTTTGTGATAATATGATTTTGAGAAGAGCAAATATAGAGTTTATTTAGAGAAATGTCACAGATGGCTTTATTTGATCATGCAAATTAGGTATTTCATACAGTACAAAACATCCAAACCAAACACCAAATGAGCTTTGGAGGAATTAAAATGAAAGATGTTTGGCAGGAAGAAAAAAAGGATAGTAATACATGACACTGTCCACTAGGTGGTGACTTTAAAACACCAGTAGGAGAGCAAATGTAACAAAGCATGTCTCGTGTACCACAAAATAGCACCAGCTGCTGATAAAAAAATAAGCAACAGAATCACAAAATCAAGAGAAAAAAAAGTAGAGCACCCAGTTATGTAGAAAGATAAAAAAAGTGAAAGATAAAACAGAGATTACTTCTCATGATAAAACACTGATAGAGTCAAGAAGGAATATCATGCCGCTTCATTCCCACAGGCTTATATTGTACATCAGAAAGGTTGGATGAAACAGTGATGATGATCGGACAGGTGAGGGCAGACCTAAAGGGGCAAGCTGTCATCTAGATTGAGCTGGCGAGAGGAGATAGGGTGGATTTAGGCGGACAGGAGGCCAGATGAATCCACCATTCGAATCTAGTGTTCAGCCCAGTGCCCATGACTTATGAACTGGAAGAGCAAAATCAACAGGCAAAATGTTCATGGAAAATAAATCAATCATTAAATGAACGAACATCTCTACACAAAAGGTTAATGCTAAAAAATGCTAATTTGCTGTCAGTTTACTCACCTTTAGCTAGGCAGGTCGTCCAAGGTGTTTGATGGACACATGTAAACAATGCATAGTCAGACAAGATGACTTGTTCCACTGGAGGAGGCAGTATAAAAGCCTTTAACTTGTAACTTTTCCTTCTCCAAACTAACTAAATGCATTTAAGCCATTTTATCACATATGCTTTGGTGCAGTATAATTTGAATGATTTCAGGTTTGTACAGTGAAGCATTATTAGGAGCCTATATAACATGCAAATGTCTGAATGGAGACACCATTCTGTCCAAACGGCACACACCTCACTTGACAGACCACAGATCACATGATTCTAAATGGCTAAGATTTTCTGCCAGTAGTGTGTATTTCCTTCTCCAGGGGCCTACAGAGTCTCCGATTGAAAACATAATTGCATTGTCTGCATTGACAAATGCAATAGGCAGAGAGGAGCTATCATACATATCATAACTCATATCTCTTTCATAACTCTTATATGATATCATAATAGTTAAATAGGCAAAATGGAGTCCATTTTTGTGTCTTTATTTTATGGAAGAGTGAAAAGTTGGGGTAAGAAAGTGGGCAAGGGTGTCATGACCCAGGTCAGATTTGAATTTTTGTCCTGGATTTGTGATATGCACCACAGCTCCTGATATTGACCCCGTTTCAAAAACAACAATACTACAAAGGTTCAGAGGCTTATTACAGTATTACAAATTTTTACTAATTTCCTGGCAATTTGCTGGCAATCAATTATATTCGCACGGTGTAGAATTATAAATGACAACACACTGTGTAAAGACAACACATGTAATTTCCGAGTGAGTAAACTTAAGTGATGTCACAGAAACTGACAGCTGGCAACCTGAAGCTGGAAAACAGTAAATGGCACATCACTTATGACAACAATTCTAAAAAACACAATAATACACCCCAGTTATGTTTACTGTACAGTACACATTTACCTTTCCAAAACAAAACATTAGGAAATGGCTTTTTCCAGTAACACATAACTGCTTCTCGTTTGGTTGATGAAGAATAAAATAGCATTAACAGGTCAATTGTTTTACTCACTTTAGTAAATGAATATTACATTTAATAAAAATATGTTTGAAAAATACGTTACCCTGGATCACAACATTTCAAAAATTGAGATTTATTTGAAAGATGAAAGTGCCCAAATAAATTTCCTAGCAATGCATATTACTAATAAAACATTCAATTGTGTATTTATAGTAAGAAATTGCCAAAATATTGTCATAGAATAGGATCTTTACTTAATATTCCTAATGATTTTTGGCATAAAAGAAAAACTGATCATTTTGACCCATACTATGTAGTTTTGGCAATTGCTACATATATACCTGTGCTTTAATTATGACTGTTTTTTGGTCCAGGGTCACATATATACAAGTGAAAATGCTCAAAACAGAACTGTTTTTTAAGGTTTCATAAAGAACGAAGTGCTACATAGAACCTTTGTCGTGTTACAAAGAATCATTTTGTAACAATGGCCGGACTCAGACAAGTGGTGTAGATCCAAATGCGGCTTAATTGTAACACAGCGTAGTCAAAACAGGCAAGGTCCAAATACCAGCAAACAGTTATATCCAAGGACGAGACAAAATCGTAAAGCAGTATCCAAGCAATGGTCAGGGCAGGCAGCGAAACGTTAAAAAAACACAGGTACCAGTAATGGTAAAGACAATGGCAAGAACAAACGGATGAAAACAGGATAAATACAGAACACATTTGGTAGCAAAACAATACTTCGGGACTTTCTTTTTGGCAGACTCCCAGTTAAATGGCCATTACTGGTACCTGTGTTTTTTTAACGTTTCGCTGCCTGCCTGACCATTGCTTGGATACTGGTTTACGATTCTGTCTCGTCCTTGGATATATCTGTTTGCTTGGCGTTACACATTTTAAGAATATTTATTCAATAATTCTTTGATATTATTTATTAACAGTTTTGATATTATTTATTAACTGTTTTGTTAAACACCTCTGACTGGTCTTTAAATACCTCTGTCAGGATTTTAATTTAAAAAAAAAAAACTGACAAGAAGTCAATTAAATGTTGTAGGGTTTTTTTTACATTCTAGCAAAAATGACAGTGCTCTAACTAAAGTTGTTAGCTGAATACATAAAATACACAAAATACACTGACCATAATATTTAGCTGTAATCGAGTGTCAATTTCTCCCTGTAGATGATGAGGATGGAGAGAGTGACATCATCTGAGTGGGTATTGTCTGGGTGGACACTATTGAGTTTAGAGTTACAGTGTGTCTCTTCCATAAAGTAAAGTAAAAGCAATTACGTTTATCAAGGGGAAAAAATGGCCGTTGTGAACGGACATTATGTGAGCTCTTCACACTGTTACAAGGAAAATGTGAAGTGTTTGAGTATGTTTATGAATAAACCCAACTAATTATTGATAACCCTAACAATATGCATAACAAATTACATGCATCTGTATGTCTATCAAAGTAGAATAAAATCACTGACAGTTCTAATACATTCACTTTACTCTCTTTAGTATATGCTATGTCATATTGTGGAGCCTATTTTCCGAAGATCCTGGGTCACATTATGTCAGACGTGACTGTGAAGAATTCCCCCATAGGACAGTACACAAGATGCAGATCAAAGGGTTTTGCTCTTTTGAATATATGGAGTTATCAGCAGCCTCTGTGTGTGTAAGTGTGCTAAGAAGGGTTTAAAGCAGCGGGAGGACAAGAACCTGATGAGGACTTCAGCATGACTTCGCATCTTACTATCGCTTGCTCAGTTAATCACGGAGAGAGAGTCTTGTTATGTCATCAGGCAAACATGATTTGCTTTGAGCAGAAATTATTGAAGGAATAAATGAGTTTGTTTGTCTATCAGCAACAGTTTTGTTTCAAACAATCAATGAAATAGAGATTTTATACAGTGAAAGGCTGTTCCACAACCAAAACCAGAACTGAGATTTACTGGCCAGTTTATATCTATAAGGAACTAGTTATTCATTACAGGGGACACCTGATTTCTAGTGATTATGGTCATCTTGATTACAGAGACCGTCTCTGCATTTGAAAAATAAATAGCTTAATTCTCGTCACTATACATTACCATCACTCTGTTCTCCTATTTGATAATGTTCAGTGCTGTGCTACAATCTGTATTGTTAAAAGCGCTATATAAATAAATGTGACTTGACTTGACTATAACATTACATCCATTGTACAAGATACACAATATGCATACAATCCAATGCAATTTACAAAACTCAGTATATACAAATTATATTGTATACAGAGGAATGTGGAAATGAAGACGACAAATTAAATGTAAAATCTAATCCAAATGCATTTTCTCCCTCACACGCACACTATAGCTATAGAATTCGTATAAATATTAAATTAGGAAACTACATTTAAATGACATTACTTCAGAAGAAATTCTAATTCAACTTAAGTAAAACTCAATGAAAACATTGCTTGTCCATATGAGAATAACTCAAGGAGTATAAATGTTCAAAGTAAAGCTTATTGAAAAAAAAAAAAAAAAAAAGTTGCGTCTGAAAAACATGGCAGATGCTCTATTGGAGCAATACAATCAGTAAAAAAAAATGTTGAAGATGTTTGCATTTATTTGCACTACAGTGCAAATAAAGTGATACTTTAAATTATTTAAATGTAAAAATAATTGTTTTATTGTTTTAAGACAGGAAAAAACATTTTTTATATTTTATTATATATTTTTTTTATATTTTTTTAATCTGATACACTACCATTCTAAAGTTTGGGTAGGTAAGAAAAAGTAAAAATATGGTGATTCCCTGAATCATTTTGTATTTAATGCACTTTCATTGTGTGGAAGAAGAGCTGTAGTCCATAATATTATTCAGAGATCATACAATCCTCATCAACAGTGACATAAAAACATAATATGAAATGTGCATTGTGCACAAGAAATGCTCCGAAATAACGTTTAATTAAAGTTTTAAGTCTTGCGTGATATGTCGGTAATCCAGTATGTCAGTAAACTTAGAATGAAATAAATTTATTTAAATATATACCTTTTTTACTAGGGTGGCATCGGTGATAATCATCAATAACATGCCAATTAATTCCAATTAAATTATCATTAGCAAATGAATGTATGATGATTATCATCATACATGAACTACTGTATATAACATGATGGTTCTGGACTTGTCTTCACACTATAAGCTGCTGTCAGTCTGCTTACAGCCCTGTGAGATCTGAGTAGACATTCACTGATGGGCAGCAAGGCATGTTTGGGGGGAGTCCCTGTCAGCCTGATGTTCTTTTAACCGCACACATCAACTTCCCCTGACAGCAGCACCCAGCAACTTGCCTAGGCTTAGTCACAGGGGTTTTGTGGTGCTCCGGGACTCGGCTGCCCTTTTAACCTGATCTGACGCCGGTTCCCCGCTCTTACCTCTAACTCGTGGTAATCACAGCAGAAACATCTCAGCTGTTTCCAGATCAGCTACAAAAGATTGCATGCTATGTCAGATTCAACCTGAAAGCATGTGCGAATATATATCAGCTCAAGCTTGGCAAGAATCAAGCTTGATGCAAGAACTCTGATGTTCTGATGATCCATAATGCTTGATATGACTGCTTTCGTGTACCTCTAACACAACAGAAAGAGATCAACTGATACATTAAACATGACTTCATTATTTGAATGAATCTGGAGTAAGTGCTTGTATATCGACTATGAATAAATCTCAGCAACCTGGCAAGCCAGCCTATAAAGGTTCTGGTTTATTTTAGCGTTGTAGTTTGCGCTGTAGAAGTACAGTCCCAAAATTACTTCTTCCTATTACACCGGCCTAATGCTATTAGTTGCCTTTTAGCAGATACCTTTTTTCCAAAGCTGCTTCAATCATGTAATCCATTACTCGTGTAGAATGCAGCATTCAGGTATTGTTACATTTTGAACATGACCCAAAAAAGACTCAAATGATCAATTCTCTGTTTAGATCAAGTCGTATTTACCCGTTACGTCACTAAGCCAAGACCTGCTTGGCAAAAGCATGAAGTCTTTGGCTGAAAAATCTAGTTCAGTGCGATCTGGGCAGTGACAGGTAATGCTTTAAATAGCAGAGCAAGGCTTAAAAATGAAGTCATTGTCGGATTTTGTTACAGGACTGCAGACAAATAGGGTCTTTTTTTAATGACAAGTTCAAGTTACAGCTAAATAACTTCTTAGGTGAGAGGATTTTTAAAGATCACGGGAAATAGTTCCTGTAAGGATTATTTTAAGCTTTATTGCTTTTAAATTAGGTGCTAATGCTGTCTAAATGTAAATTTAAATGATAGAAATATAAAGAAATGAATGTGTGACTATATTATCCCTCTTTGTAGTTACACTGAAGCCAGCTGGTGCATGCATTGCAGTTTTGCATGTTATTGCCATATGCTTATTAAATGACTAAAGCTAAACTAAATTAAATAATTAATAATTAGGAAATATCTATGAATGGCATGACTGGTAACCCTTTACAGTAAGGTTCATTAGTTAACTAGAATGAACAATACTTCTACAGCATTAATGATATTTCAGGATACTGAATAATACATTATTAAAATCACAAGTTATGCTTGTTAACATTAGTTAATGCACTGTGAATATGAACTAACAATAAATTACTTTTTTATCAACTAACACGAACAAAGATTAATAAAGAATGTAATGAATGCGTTCATTGTTCGTTCATGTTCCTTAGTAAATTAACCAAAGTTAATAAATTACATCTTATTAAAGAGTTAGCTTAAAAGAGCCACAGCATGCTCCTTAATATATCCGTATAATACATAATATTATGAAAATACTGATATGATATGATTTTTTTTTTAATCTCCAGCAAGTACAAATTTCTTAAATCAAGTGACTATACCATAAAAAAATCTAAATTTACCCGTGAACACACTAATTCATTACTAGGTATTATTTATTTTACTTCACAAAGCTGCAATTAATTGCTGTATGTTTTCACATATATATTCATATCAGAATGAGCAGCAATAATCGCACCTGTCTCAACATTAATCTGTGTTAATGGACTCAAGTCATCTTCTCTTTCACTTGGGCCTGATCCAGACCTCACAAAGTCCTTCCATTTTATGAATCTAACTTTATTTGCTGCACTCTCTGGCCTCTAGCCTACACGATTACTGCAGTCTCTATATCTAGTTAGGACTTTTTCGATTAGCCAGTGCTAAAAGCGGTGGATTTGATTTCAAACTCTTTTTATTAGGTTTACCTAACGAGGACAGTTAGACCACAGAGCAGATACTCTCTCCTGGATCTCCAGTAAATAATATTACATCTGCCTGCTCAGGAAGCCAGGGAAACTCGAAATGTTATTCACACTGCTCCGCTGTCAAAATAACATGGGCTTGAAACCTCACAATCCATTCTTCATCCGATACAATCGCCTAATGTAAGGTGTAGGAGACAGATTGAGACAATAAACAACTGCGGGTAAACAAAAACAAATTTCCCTTCCTCTGCTTTCAACAATAATATAACCCTGAATATAGAGTGGTATTTGTTTGTCAGACACCTGATATTGATGAACTAAAACTTAAACTTCACACTTATTGGATTAAAAAGATGGATTTGTACCCTTCCCACAAATAAATTCTATATTTTCCCACTGCTCTATTACCCAAATATTCATGTCTTATTCACCTTGTACATAAATACATTTGTTTTATACTATGGGTGATTCAGTGATTTTATTTTTAATTTATTTTAATTTTTTTTACATCATCATCTACTGTATATGCCACATAAGATTTTGTGTTGATAATGACAGGTTTGATAAACAGTAGAGGGCATGCTCTAAGTTTATTTAAGTCAGTATACTTGATGAGTTTTAACTTTTATATACAGTACGTCAATAAATGTCAAAGTGCTAGAAAAAATAGTGAACTCATCAAACATTACCACGGTTTTTCCTGAAAGTGGATTGATGTTTCTTTAATAGTCAAACCCAGGTTAAAAAAGTACACTTCCATAATTGTGTACTTAATATACTAAAAATTATTCTTTAGTGCTTCTTAAGAAAAACTTAAGACTAACACTGTGAATATAAACTAAAATGTTCTTCAAGTGGTGATTAAATATTTTTTTTAAAATATGAGATAGTATGTTAAAAGCCATAGTTCATATGCATGGTGTTCCAAAATACACATTTAAGTACACTTAGTTCAAACTCATCTCAAAAAATGCTAATAAAGTACTAAATGATTTTTTTTTTTACCTGGGCAGTGTATGATAACTGGTTTGTAGGTGATATAAGGTGTTCATAAAATGGTAAAAAAAACTGTCTGACCATCAGCGTGACCATTATAACCAGTTCAGACCAGTCAGAAACCAGAAATGTCTAAACTGAACCATGCCGCTATGTTTAACATTTATTTTTACAGCAGGGGGAAATTAGTATTTTAATAATAATAAAAGTGCTCATTGACCACACTTTTCTCGCCTCTTATAACAAAATATTGTCAGTTGAAAAATCGAGCAATATTTCTGCAGGACTCGCGCGCGCTCCTGGAGAAGTCCATTTGAACGGGATGTCAGGGGTGAGTGATGTTGTCGCGCGCATCTCATTTGATCACCACTCTCGCGCTTAGGTGGGGGACTCTTGGTTAAACCTCAAGCTTTTCCTCCCACCAGCAGGGAAATCAACCACAGCAGCATGCTGCGGTCCCCGGCGAAGCCTCTTTTAAACGCACGTCGAGCGTAATCAAAAAAATAATAATATTCTTACTACTTTTTACACTTGAGAGAAACTCACAAAAGGCAGTTTATAGGTACTTCTTCTGTTTGCCAAGTCACCGGGACCAGCGAAGATGCCCCACCAAGAGCAGGTGCTGGCTCACGGGAACCTCTGCGCCCCGGGTCCCCCGAACAACGCCGGGTACAACAGCAACCCGGTGCCCGTCATCATTCAGACAGAGTCCCGCGATAAATGGAGCAAAAAAATGGATTTTCTTTTATCAGTCATCGGGTTTGCGGTAGACCTCGGAAATGTTTGGAGATTTCCTTATATCTGTTATCAAAACGGCGGAGGTAAGAGTTTTTAACTTTTATGAACTGTTTGTATTTACTTTTTCATTTCCATTACATTATCCAAATCAGCCATTCACAAAACAATTATAAAGTGCGACTTGCTGCTTTGATCAGTTTAAATATATTATTTAAAAAATAAGCGAAATGATACATTTGAAAGCAGGATGAGCTGTCCACGGTGCTGAAATGATTACATTATGTTATTGTTGTTGTTTTAAAACATTTGAAAACTACAGAATAAGCAACAAACCTTGTTTTCAGATTATATCTTAGTCTAAACCTTTCAGGCCAATAAATCTAACGTTATGTAATGCAAACCCCACGACCAATTTAACCTCTTCATTTCACAAACATATGAACATATACTGAAACATAATAGCACTGAACAGTACAGAAATAATAGACGATTATGGAAAGAAATAGTACATGAAAAATCAGCATCATGAAATGTATTTTACAAGCTGGGCTTATAATTTTAAATAAGTATTTACCAAGGGAAAAAAAACACCAATGTATTTCAAAAGCTCCCTACATATTGACTGTTCATTTTATAGTTTTCTAATCACAAACATATAGGTGTAACAAACTTGAAAACCCTGTTTCTGCCAACGGTTCATATACTTAAAATTTATACTTTTCAGACCGCACTTGTGAAGCAGGCATGGCCAGCTGCGGTCATCAATCATGTAAAGAGTATTCATGATTTAAACCGAGATCAACAAGTGATAGACTACGAATATCATCTAATTTTAAAGTAACCTATTACAATTATTGAAATAAATTGTAGCATGATTTATCAACATACAAAAATATGCAAAACATACAAATATATTTACTTTACTTGGAAGATTTGGTAACACTTTAGATTAGAGTTTTCCCTCAATAAAATCCTGATTTGCAGCTTATTGATAGTAAGTTCTGGTAGTTGTTGTAGTAATTGTGTAGTGGTTAAGGAATGCATGGGTAACACCATAGAATAGGTAACACTTGTTAACTATTAACTACAACTTTTCCCTCAATGGATTCTCAATTTGCTGCTTATTAATAATTAAGTTTAGGTATTGGGTATGATTAGGGATGTAGAAACAGGCTTAATCAGCACTAATAAATAACTAATGTTCTAGTAATATGGATGCTAATAGGAAACTAATAGGTGTAACCGTAAAATAAAGTGTTACCTAAAAAACACTTGATAGTAATATGCATGCCAATAAGCAACAATTTGACAGTAAATAGTGTTACAGAAGATGTATGTACTTACAAGTTTATTTTATGTCTTCAAATTCAAAGAAATCTGCTTTAACTGTGTTCTTCAGGTGCATTTCTTATTCCATATGTCCTGATGGCTGTATTCGGTGGGGTGCCACTTTTCTACATGGAGTTAGCTCTGGGACAGTTCCACAGGACAGGTGCCATATCCATATGGAAGCACATTTGCCCTATTTTTAAAGGTGAGATCAATTCTGTCATACATGCAGTTTTGTAATGTTTGAGCACTGAAGGTCTATAAATGTTCTTCTAACTTTAGGAAATGTTCACAAAACTAATACACATTCACAGAAACAGATGGACAGAGAAAACTGACACAGAGAGTCAGACTGAGAGATTTCATTAATAAAGCACTGACATCATTTTCTCTTTCCTGTCAGGTATTGGTTTCGCCATCTGCATCATTGCACTCTATGTGTCCTTCTACTATAACACCATCATCGCCTGGGCTCTGTTCTACTTCTACTCCTCCTTCAGTAGCACTCTGCCCTGGACCAGCTGTGATAATGAATGGAACACAGAAAACTGCACTAACTACTTCGGAAAAGATAACGTGACCTGGACTAACTACTCACGCTCACCTGCCGAGGAGTTTTACACGTAAGTGCATGTAAGTGGGTGCACTAAAAGAGGGCAAATATGGCAGAAAAAGAGAGGGAAAGAAAAAATGAGGGCAAGATAATAATGGGGGAAAACAGCATTGTGGATGAAAGGTGGAACAACATACATATATATATATAGTGTGTCACCAATATATATATACTTATTACATATATATATACATGTATATGTGAAAATGTTTTATAAATATATACATGTAAATATATAGTTTGACATCATTAATATATATTGTCAAAGGATTAATCGTGATTAATTATATTCAAAATAAACGTTTTTGTTTGCATAATATATGCAATAAATTAAACATATTATTCTAAAATATATGCATGCATGTGTGTATTTACTTATATATAATAAATATACAAAACATTCATATATCATGTAAATAAAAAACTTTATTTTGTCCTTCCTAAAACAGGAGGAATGTCCTGGCCGTCCATGAATCATCCGGGCTTGGGGATGTGGGATACATTCGCTGGCAGCTTATGCTTTGCCTCTTCCTCATCTTCACCATCGTCTACTTCAGCCTGTGGAAAGGAGTCAAGACTTCAGGAAAGGTCACGGGTCCTAAAATATTAATTGAAACATGTTACGCTATCTGCATTCTGCATCCTCTCATCCTCCCGTGTCTCTCTCAGGTAGTATGGGTGACTGCCACCCTGCCGTACGTGGTGCTGTTGATCCTCATGATCCGTGGTGCAACTTTACCAGGAGCGTGGAAAGGAGTGGTGTTCTACCTCAATCCCAAATGGGAGAAACTGAAGGAGACCAGCGTGAGTGCTTTTCTCTTACCACCTCGCAGACTTCTCCATTGATTTATGGTTAAATTAGATTGTGTTGTTTCTTGACATTCTTTACTTACCTTGTTACGCCTTTAAATGTATTTATGTGCTGTTTTGATGGCAAAATGCATGTTTGTGGGAAAGTGTTTTTATTTCATGCAGTAATAAAAAGACCTGAGGCATTTGGTGCAGGAAACTCATGAATCACTAGCAGCTGAACGGACCTGGGGAAATTCATAAAAGGGCATATTTCTTCATAAATTTTGAGATAAGTTAATAACAAAGAAATGCATTAAAAAAAAAAAGCAAATAGCATATCGGGTATAAAAAATGGTCAAAGGAGGCGATACGCAAACTGCATTTTCATATCGAGTCGAGAGATCTCAGCGCTGTACTCTGGGTGAAGCAGGGCTGCGGAGAAGCGTGATGAGAAGCAAAAATAAAGCACTAGGGGCTAATGAGATGCGTAATTGGTGCAGAATTAGTTTTTCCATCATGAAAGGCCCTCATACTCATTGACACACACACGTTCATGCACACACACATACACACACACAGACAAACGTATCTCTTCACGCTAATCTTCAGATGTGATCGAGCAGTGTTCTGTGATGTTATTGTCTTCAGTTCCTGGATTGGACCCTAAAAAATGAGCTTTACATTTCAAACCATTACTGTGATTCATGTTCATGTGTTCCTCTCTGTTCACACATGTTTTGTAGGTATGGGTGGATGCAGCAGCGCAGATCTTCTTCTCTCTCGGCCCTGGTTTTGGCGTTCTGCTCGCTCTGTCCAGCTACAATCCCTTCACCAATAACTGCTACAGGTACAGACCAAACCTTGAGTTTCATCACGTTGACCGAGGTGAATTTTTAGCATCCATTTGCATGGAGTTTCTCATAGCAGCGTGATATTGTATTAAAGGATATTAAAATAATATCTAATTTAAGTTAATACCTAAATCATAAATGAAATGTTGGGGTTGGTATGATTTTTTTTATATTTTTGAAAGAAGTCTCTTATGCTTACGGTAGCTGCATTTATACTGCATAATACTCTAGTAATATGCATGGTAATAAGCAACTAATAGGTGTAACCTTAAAATAAAGCGTTACTCAAAGTTCTTTTGAATCTATAGCATTATACATGTTTTTACTGTCACGTTTGATCAATGTAACTCTTTCTTGCTGAATTTCTCTTTATAAAATTCTCACTGACCCCAAAATTATAGTCTATGAACAGAACAACCTCAGCTCAAACTCATACTGTTGAGTAACAAAACAGACCTGCCAATTCTGCCAATGTGATTCCCACTCACCCTTGATTCTGATTCTATCTATAGCTTAGCCATTCATTTACATTCAGTCCACTAACATGCCATCAAAATGAACTGGGTTCTGATGAATCATATGATGAACCAAAACAAATGCCCTACCCCATGAGTAAATGATATAAAAACAAGATTAGAACTGCGTATTATGGGCAGTTTGAAGAGATGAATGGGCAGCGTATTTGAGCGAGAGGAAATTGAATTGTGTGTTACTGTAAGACTGTCAGGAGGCGCATGGAAAATCAAGTCATATCTACTGTAAAGATGAGAATATGGCATAGACGTGGACATGGGATCTGGCAACCGCCCACGGAGAGTTCTGTCAGTCATCACAGTCAAGCATGGCTCACATTTTTACATTTAAATTGTAAATGGCTTTTTGTTCTTTATTTGTACAGAGATGCTATTGTAACCAGTCTGGTGAACTGCCTGACAAGTTTTGTGTCAGGGTTTGTTATTTTTACTGTCCTGGGATACATGGCTGAACAGAGAAATGTAAACGTTGAGGATGTAGCGAGGGACAAAGGTGAGCTCTCCTTTTTGCTTTTCATAATAGCTCGAATATTTTGAGTTTTAATGTAGAGGTGCTGCATCAAACCAACAATAGCATACACTGTAACTGTAAATAAAGCATTTTGTCTTTTACTTCAAATGAGTAAATTCTTTGACTTTCTGCACCTCCTGTAGGACCCAGTCTGCTCTTCATCACATATCCAGAAGCCATCGCAAATATGGTTGGGTCGACTTTCTTTGCCATCATCTTCTTTGTGATGATGATCACTCTTGGACTGGACAGCACGGTATGAGTACACTTATACCTGTAGATATGCAGAACATTTTTTTTTTCGAAATATGCATGTGAAGCCAGCAAAAGTATATAATTAATAGACATACAGACAGATATGAAAACTGAATGACACATATGGTATGAGAGGAAGCTGGGAAACAGCTAAATATTTTGGCTCTGTTTGATTCTGTTTAAATCAAATGGCATCAGAGACGTCTTAAACTTTGTTGTCATGACAATCAGCACACATTTTTTTGGCTGTGCATGAGAATTGATGCATAACACTGTCAATGGCTAAGGAGATGAAAAACAAAGAGACCGTGTATAATTCAATATAATAATTCAGAGAGAACACCAATTCCAATTCAGTATGAAATTTACTACTGTACAGTTGTGAGCCAATGAAAGACTTTTAAAAGCCAATAAAACGTCAAAATATGAAATGATCTACAAGATGCCTGAATGATGATTGAACATTCAACAGCTGAATTATAAAAGATTGTGAACGTAGAAGCAGAGCAAAATTAAAGAGATATTTCAGTACAGTTCTGCCCTGCAACTGCAAAATATATGATTGAGTGGCCATATGTATTTGTGTGTTTCCTCGCCTCAGTTTGGTGGACTAGAGGCCATAATTACAGCTGTAATGGATGAGTATCCAGACACCCTGTCCAATCGGAGAGAGCTGTTTGTTCTTGCACTGGTGGTTGTTTGCTTTTTGGGCTCTCTCAGCACCCTTACTAAAGTGAGTTTCACTGAACTTCTGGACCTCAGTTTGTTGAGTTTATTACTACAATAAGAATATTTCTGCAGGGCAACACAATATTACAATAACAGAGTATATGAAATAGATTATGGGTTAAAAAAGAAGAAAAAATTAAAAAATTATTTTATTTTATTTTTTTCAAGGGTGGTGCATACGTGGTAAAGTTACTAGAAGAATTTGGAGTTGGTTCTTCAATTATAGCTATAGTCTTTCTGGAGGCCACAGCAGTATCCTGGTTTTATGGTAAGGTTTTTTATTTACATGAAGGAAGAAAAAAAAGAAGGAAATAAATAAATAAATAAATAAAATAAAATAATATATTTTATATATGCTGTTTTTTTACTTTCTATGCATGGAAGAAACATAAAAAATGCATCATGTTTTCCACAAAAAAATAAAACTGTTAAGCTATATTAAGCTTTTGAACTGTGATAATGACAAATGTTATGGTGACACTGATGACTGCAGTACTAGCAGTACCATCTTTTTCATCACAGCATTGAATTAAAGTTTAATATTTTATTTAATAATATTTATATTATTTAAATACAATTTTTGATAACACTTATACCAAAATTGGGAACACTTATTCACTATTAACTATAACTTTTCCCTCAATAAACTCCTACTTTGCTGTTTATTAATAGTTACTAAGGTAGTGGTTAAGTTTAGGAGCAGGGTGTAGAATGAGATCATGTACAGTAGAATGAGGCATTCATATGTGCTTAATTACTAGTAATAATTGGCTAATAAATGTTCTTTATGCCCTACAAAAAAGGGTTACCCATTTTCTGAGCATCATGTCTAAGTGATAAACCCCAACAAAAAATCCAGTATTTAAATTAAATGCATTTGTTTTTCACCAGGTATTAACAGATTCAGCAATGATATCAAGTCAATGTTGGGCTATACCCCAGGACTCTTCTGGAAAGTGTGTTGGGTGGCCATCAGCCCAGGTTTTCTCGCTGTAAGTTTAAACAAAGATGTTCTGACAGTACTGTATGTGCAAAGTTTGTGCAATGTTAAAGTCATCTTTCACGCTCTCAAAACTCTTTAAGCACCCGCCACCTTCTTTCCAGCCTTATTACCTTTCGAATCCCATCCGCTCAGCTGTCCACACGGTCACAATTCCCAGTCTGCAAATGTCAAACCGCATGCACTCTTATAGCATAATATTCCTCAGATACTTCTGCATGCATTAAAGCTAATCTCAACAGGCTGGAGCTGACATTTCAACAATCATTTTTTCATAATTTTTCTGTTATTCTTTTTCCATTTTAAAAAAAAACAACATGATAAACGACTGCCTGTCTCATCTCCTGAGACAGTGTTTGAGACCTTATTTAAAATGCTGGAGAGAAGACATTTGTCACTGTTCCTTCAAGACACAAAGGCCACCGCTCTACAACATTTTTTCGCTCCCCACAGACCATATAGGGGTGTGTAGGGTCTACAGGATAAAACAGACCTTTTGAATCCGATCAGAGTCTCACTCTAAAGATGTTTTCAAACCTATCAGTCCACCTGAACTCACAGAGACTGCAGTGACCTATAGAGTATCCTAATCTGAATTAATTGTTAAAACACTCTTAAAATGACACGTTTGATAAATTGAATTTAAGTGCCGCTATTATGGGTTATGAAAGGTTCATTTCTTGTTTTTTTAATTTCCTTAATTTTCCTTTAATTTACCCCATTTACTTTTAATAACATGCATTTATTTTTTACCTTTTACCAGTGATTTGTCGATTTCATTTAAAAAAAGTGTTTGTGAGCTTTTAATGCAAGAAGAAGAAGAAGATTCAGAAATCTGTGAGACCAAAAAGTGAGATGTCATGAGATGGCTTGGGACTTTTAAAAACCACCATGATTCAGAGTCAACTCTTTCCTTCAGTGACAATAACTTAATACACGGTGCCTTTTCAGATTTAAAACCCTGCAGGATGTTTTCATTCACTAAGAGCTGTGTTTCAAACTGCATGAAAGGTCCTTTTCAAAAATCCATAATTGGAGCACTTTAAAGCAACTGCATTTCATAACATGACATGTCAAGAAATACAACTCACTGAATATGTTTCCCTTTTTTCTTCAGTACATCATTATCAGCTCACTGTTGAACCCTCAGCCCCTCTCACTGTTCGACTACGAGTTCCCAGACTGGAGCATCACAGTCGGTTACATCATCGGAGCTTCCTCCTTCATATGGATCCCCATCTACATGGTGTACAAGCTTGTGTGGACCCCAGGCTCTCTTAAACAGGTGAGACATGCATGCGAGTCATTAGTTGACTATATATACAGGTACACCCACTTGAAAAGCACTCTTATAGATATCAAGAGAAAATGAGAAAATTTGCCCACAAATAAACAGTTAACGGATGCTTTCAGAATTACAGTCCAAAACACAGTAAATCACAAGCAATCCTCACAACTTCAGTTCATCACAAACTGCCTTGTGAAATGAAAAGCCTTGTGCTTGTAACAAACAACTCTCATATTAAAGGAACATGCCACGTTTTTGAAAATAGGCTTATTTCCACCTCTCCTAGAGATAAACAGTTGAGCTTTACCATTTCTGAATTCATTCAACCGATCTCCGGGTCTGGTGGTAGCACTATTAGCTTAGCATAGATCATTGACTCTGATTAGACCATTAGCATCACGCTCAAAAATGACCAAAGAGTTTGAATGAAAAGTTGTGATGTTCTAGGCTGATATAACTCGAAACTATACTCTCATTCTGGCGTAATAATCAAGGAACACGAGCAGGGGCAATGATATTACGCAGTGAATGAAAATAGTCCCCAGCATTATCAGGCACTGCGTGATATCATTGCTCCTGCTGCAGCCATGTAACGGCAGCAAAGTTCCTTGATTATTACGCCAGAATGAGAGTTTAGTTCTCAATTATATCAGCCTAGAAAATTGCAACTTTTCATTTTCCGTTGGTCTTAGTACACAATGTAACTACAGAAGTTTTAAACAGATATCGAAACTCTTTGGTCATTGCTCTTTGAGCATGATGCTAATGGTCTAATCAGATACAATAATCTAAACTACAGCTAAAAGTGCTCCACCAGACCTAGAGATCGGCTATATGGATTCAAAAATGGGGAAACTCAACTGTTTAACTCCAGAGGAATTGGAAAATGACCTTTTATTTTTTACTTTAATCATCTTATAGGAACACACCACCTTTTTTTTATTGCTTCCAGCTATAGAGTCCTTAATATTGATTTCTCCAGTGAAAAAGTCATATCACCAAAATCAGGAGAGAGAGATACACAGATCAAGCAATGTTTACAAGGAAATACTTCAAAACAGCCCTAAACAAATTTTTTTGGTGGGTTTTGACATGAGGGAACAACAGGAAATGGACTTTTCACATCCATATGGATTATGGACTTTGGCTAGAAGAAGTATTACAAATAGGCAGCTTTGAATTACTCAGTATAGACTTTAATTGATGGACTGGAGTCGTGTTGTGGATTATTGTGATTTTTTTTATTATCCCTCATTCCGACGCCACCCATTCACACAGAGGATCCAAATGAAGTAACTTAAAATTTCTCCAAATCTGTTCTAATGAAGAGGGTGATGCCCTTTCCTTGAAATTCATAAAAAGGGCGAAAGTTGCTCACATGTTGTTTTCAATTCAATTTCAGCGTCTTGCTGTTTGTCTGCGACCAGAGAGAACACTGCCAGACATCCACACAGACAGTATGGGGTTAAGTCCTGTACCATAGACCACTGAGAGAAAAACAACTGAACACAACTCGCATAAAACAGCCCAGAAACATTGGGTTACGTGTCCACAGCCAACTAAGCAACTTTTGCTTAGTTTTAGGGATTTGTCCAGTTGAAATATAAAGAAAAGTTATGTATTCCAAAGTGACGTACGATTAGATTAATCTGAAAAAAGAAAGTATTCAATGTAAACGATAATTGTTTAATAAATAACCTGTGCAATTTACAAATGGTTGATGTTTTAATTTAAAGTGTATGTATAAAATGAAGAGTTCAGTGGTATTTTTTACATTTTACAAGTCATATGTCCCCTCCTACGTTTTTAAGATACATGCAAGTGAGATGACCTCATGGTGAGAAATTCAACCAATGAGAACAGAGAACTTCATACACATTTCTCACTTATTTTTTAGAAATAACTGTT
Source organism: Enteromius treurensis (assembly GCA_032275025.1). Lineage (NCBI taxonomy): Eukaryota > Metazoa > Chordata > Actinopteri > Cypriniformes > Cyprinidae > Enteromius > Enteromius treurensis. Next base: position 4,506,559 of record JAUCMU010000097.1, on the reverse strand, counting down.
GTCAAGTTTGAATCATTATGGTGTTTTCTGCCTTAACTCTGACTAAATATTGTAGCTACCTTATGTCAAAACTTTGTAAAACCTGTATTGATATTGTGCCTCACCAAGAAAAGGACAAAAAGACAAAAATAAGGGTTTCTTCTGAACTAAAACTACAAGACTGTTTGAAATTTTCATTCTCTAACAAAACTTGAGCCCCAATCCTATCTATGTGTAACACGTTCATATTTCTTCCCACATTGTTTTTTTGTTGTTGTCAGAATAAAGAACTGAGGATGTTACTGAACTCTGGATGTGACCAAATATTAAATTGCTATGAATGTCTTATTACGGATAGTTCAAAATGTGGTTCATATACTATGTCTGCACTGTAGGTTGTGGCAGAGAGTTTTGCTTGTGTGTGTGTCTGGAAAATTAATAAAGCTGTACTGAAACATTCCTATCTATATTTATCTGTCTATCTATCATTCTATCTAGCGTTATAACTATCTATTCGTATTGACAATGCCATGTGTGATTCCCACTTTCGTTCTCTTAGTGTGAACAGCCTTGCACTTTAATTAACATGTTGATTTGCATTGAGCTGCAGTATCCAGCATCTGTAAACACACAAGGGGTAAGAGAACAGCATTGTGTCAGGCATTTAAATGAGATGTTTTATTAAAGACCAGATCTTCAATCGCCACCAATCGCAGCTCTGGGAAACGCCGCTCAGTTCTGCCAGTTTCAGGTATGGTGTGAGAGAATAGAGCAAAGATAATGCTATTCCACATTCAGCCACTTCTAGCAGAGGCCGCAGAATGGATCAAAGGCTTCAGCGCAGGCGACTGGAGTAGAGGTGGACCTCAAATTCAACTACAGAGGAGCCTAACAAAAGGGCTGCAGGCTCTGCGCTCCTCTGTTAATTACCTAAATGAAAGACCAAGAGTTGCATGGAAAAGGCTGGTGAGTGGCAAACTGTATGTGACCTGCAATAACAGTGTTTCATGAGGAGAAGTTGGAAGCTGGAGAAAAATTAAGGTTTAACAAACTAAGGTTCACAAACAATTCATTAAAGGCTAACGATGACTTATAATAAAACATTTTAATATAATAATGGTATAAAAAACTCCTCTAAAAATGTTTACCTGCATGTAGTGTTATTGTTATTCGACACTGGGGATCCGTGAACATTAAATTATTGAATATTGAAATATTAACTTATATTTATAAGAGTACTTTTTAGGTCAAAGGTATAAATGAACTGTAAAAAATGCATTCATTTTTAGGTCTATGACTGAGACATTCGGTTATTAAAACAAACACCAATTTATCGTGAAAGCAATTATAAATATAAGCCATATAAGGTCGAACATTTTTAAAAACAGTTTTAATTTTGCTTAAATGAAGTTACTACAGAAAACAAAACTATCAACAGTTGTAAATCTAGCAAAGTTGTATACATTTTCATTTTCTTTTTTAGTAATGCACATTTATACCACTATGCTTTGTGTTTCCTTGGCATTATATTGCATACTATAACTAGATTTGAATTTAGACTTGACATCTTTCAATCATTTTACCGAAGTACTCTAATCAATCAGGCAAAATAGTGAAGTTTTTGGCAATACTCTGAAAACACTTGGAGTTGCAAGATGACTGCAGTAGTTAAAGCCTCGGGAGTAATATGAGAGACGTGAAAATAGCACCAGCATGTTGTTTTAGTTTTTAGACAATGGTCCTGTCATTATAGGGCTATAAAAACACTGACCAAGCACAATCGCGTGCCCTGCATTGCGTGCATTGAATTTGTGGTAAATATTAAAACGTCTGTCCCAATAAAATCTATTAAACCCAACTTGCAATCGCCTTGCAAATCCACTGGGATGCTTATGTTGGTTAAACTCGACGGCGTTAGGACCTTCCAGAAGCGTGGAGCCGTGTTTAGATTGGGTTGCATCCAGCTCGCAGTTTCGCTACAATGTCAACTGCACGCTTGTTTTCGCTCATCGTTTGCTGCATAACGTTTTTCCAGCCTGGAAATGCTCAGCTGGGAGAGTCTAGGTTACACGATAGACCGTATGAAGTCCTACTGAGGCAAAATCTGGGTAAGTATTTCATTTACACACGCGACCGAACCATCAGGCCTGTTACATCCACAAAGGGTGAACCTGCCATTGTGTCGTCACAGCACAGTTTAGCATAGATTCAGCTTTTTGTGCTGTCGTTACTAGTGCATGCTAAATTGGGCTCTGAGTTAAAATATGACTATATCTTCTTCTTTTCCCCGCCATACACTCTCCCCATAACCATTGCAATATTTCACCATTTGCACATAATAATTGCACTACACTGTACATATCCATTTGTAAATTTCTGATTATGCATGTATCTATTGCATATTCGTGATAACTACAGCAACCTGTGCATTATGTTCATCTACTTGTAATTCCTGATTATAGTTAATACAAACTGTATATTATGTTCATATTACTGTACATCCATTTGTAAATATTATCCAGTTTCTTCTTGCGCATATCTTCTATAAGCACACTTATAACTTACTGCACTTGCTGCTTATTGCACTCCTGGTTAAACCTAACTGCATTTCGTTGCCTTGTACTTGTTGAATCTAATCTAATCTAATATGAGCATAAGTGGATTTATTTTAATTTTGTTTGTTCATTCTATCTCCTCCTGCAGTTCTGCTAATAAGTGTTCTATCCACACTTCTTGTGGTCATGATTGGAATGGCAGTTTGTGTCTACAAACCTATTCAACGCAGGTGACAAGCCCTCAGGATGAAAGATGCTGGGAACTGAACACTACTGTGAAGAAGGCTTGGTTTTGAATATTAATGAGCCAAGCTGAGTGATTGGCCGAGAACAACGCAACGTCAGCGCGAACTATTTAATAGTCAGAATGCACCCCTTCGCTATTGAAAGATGGCGAATCAACGTCTGTCAAACCTAATTAATATTCACGAAACTTTTGGCGTTTTCCCTTCAACGCTTTAATCAAATACAGTCATGATCTCCGATTGTAATGAAGTCTCTCTCCTAACCTACCGGATAATTTAAGTTTTTAAAACTGAACATTTTTTTTAGATTTTTTTTTACATTTTGTAAGCTGCTAAAATGTTAACAGTCTGAATTTATACGTATTTATTTTAATATTATTTTCATGTATTTATTGTATGTTTATTCGACTGGTTTTTGAATGTCGGATCTCTTGAATACAGTTACTGAATAAATTTAAAGTCAATGCCTGAATCAGTACAAATGTGCTTGTGTTCACTGCATGCAACAGACTAAATCATTTTGTTTTACTATACTTCTATTCACCTTTTTTCCTGGCCGAAATATGGGTAGCTTCCGGTCTCATCGCGTCCAGCTACTTTTAGCAGAACAAAACAGTTAGTTTTGCGGCTTGATATAGATAATTGGCGTGTCCTATCATGTTATTTTAATATATTATCTTAATTATGAACACACTGGTTTGTGGTGCAAACAGGTTTATCGTTTACTGCACGTTGTTATTTTCCGCGTCATTTACCTATAGCGTAAAACGAACCGGAAGCCTCACCCATAAGCTTACTTCCGCGTTCAGGAAAAAGGTGGATAGTCCTAAAGTTAATTACATTCTGAGAAAGTTGGCACCCATTCAAGATTTCACTAATATTTTAAAGTAGCCTACTAATATGTACTATTCGGGGGTAAATAAGAAACAGCTTTGTATCCTTTTCTTGAGAGTGTAAGCTACAATGGTACATTTATAATATTATCATGAATAATTAACATATTTACCCTTCCAACCCAATTGCTCTAAACTTAAGTATTTCTATTCAGTAGCTTGTCTATTTAAATGTCCCCGAGTCACAAAGTGAATTTATTTTTCTTATTCGGGGAGAGAAACTCATCCTTCTAATCCAGTCACATGCAATAGTATCTCTTCCTCACAAAGATAAATAGAGGACATATATAT
>JAUCMU010000097.1:4473824-4494704 GCA_032275025.1 Enteromius treurensis | reverse complement strand
ATTCTAGGGTCAAATTCTAGGGTTGTAAATGGACCTGTAAAACCGTTTCTGGCCATTTTTTCCCCTTACCTAAGCTATATGTACATATCAGAGAACAATTTAAAATATTCTCTCAAAGCATTCTATGGCACCTTTAAAGAACACAGGCAAGTAAATCTTCAGCTAACCTGTCTGCCATGGTTTCGGCGAGACCTGTAAAAGCTGTAAATGTGATTTTTATTATTTATTTATTTATTTTTTCATCCTGACCCTCATTTGTCATTGGTTGGTCCTGTGAGCCAACAGAATCTTAAATCTTACGCACGTACATACCCCAAGACATCAAACTTCCACCCCAGCTGTTCCCGCCGTTTAACCGCCGCTGAGCAGTAATAATTGCTGCAGAACGTTCCGAAGAATGACTTTGCGACTGAATCCCAGTGAGGGCCGAGGGGCCAAAAAAGAGGCCCAGACCATCAAAACAGATGCCGCGTGTTCCATCCAAAACTGTGAATGAGCCTTCATGGTTTGGACTGGTGCTAAGATCTCTCACATTACACTTGCTCTGTCTTTTCACACGCAGTTCTCCATCTCTTTATGTGAAATACTTGAAGGTATTACCATTTTTACACATCCTCAAGCAGAGTAAACGTATTTCCAAACTGATGATGTTTCGGGTAAATAACTGAACTGCAGCTTTATACCATCATTAACTATGACTTTTAAACTACTCGGTAACATTTGCTGCTTATTAATAGTATGATAAATAATATTATAAAATGAAGATTTCCTTTTTAAATTATTTTTTTTTTAATTGTGTATTAAGAATTGACCATTGGAATTATTACATACATCATAAAATATCATTGCCTTGCCTTGATAATTAATTACCCAAACCTCAAACTTTGGCTTAAAACTTCTCAAATCATCTAAATTCATTCATATTGAACAGAAATGGCATATTTAATTTGCATCAAGCCTGACACATAATGGGTGAGTTCACTCATATTGGTACATTGTGTTGATAAATAAGTGTAAAGTGTACAGTATTTCCACAATATTCTTTTGCTGAATTCAACACCAAAACACTGATTGGACAGACGATGCCTGTAATTATGGGCGGTAAAACAAATATGTGCTGCCTGCTTCAAGTTGACTCAGATGCTTTAAGTTCTTTTACATGCACTTTGAGAATACTTTAGTGTGATTCATCGACTGCTAATGTATTATACTTACACGGTTCTTCCATTGTCTGTTTATTTATAGCTTTTTCGTTTCATCTCTCTAATTACTTAGCCTGTCTGTGCCGGGATTTTGGGAGGATGCAGCATTTTCGGTGCCATGACCCGAGCGTTCTGTATTTTAATGCAGAGCAGTGGAGTGGGCAGAGAGGTGCCTGACGTCTGCCAGATGGGCACTTAAGTGTCTCCGTTGGCTTTAAATCCCAAAGTTAGTATTCCCGACAGTACTCGTCTCCCAGAAAAACTGCCCAAGTGTGGAATTTTGGCCAAAGGCGGGAGGGTTTTTTGGGAAATTTTTCACCTAAATAAACTGTCATTTGAAATATTATGTTATTGTAGGCTGGAAATGTTATATGCTTGAGAATATTTGGCAAGCACTGTAAAACGATCTTCTCTTTTTTTGTGGCTAGAGGAAGTTTCCATATCCACTCCGGCATTTAGTTGAAAAGGCAAGTTTACATTAGCATGAAAAGGGAAATATTTGAAACTATGATGTGGATGGAATGATCAGGCCACATTTGTTGCTTTGGTCTCCCCGAGGTTTTTCTTTGTGAGGGCCGTAACGCTAAGGGTTACGGGAGAATAATAAGAAATGAACATAAGGGCCCACCCATAGCGTGCTACACGTTTGTCTGAATCAGTGCTGTGGCAGTGATTGGATGCAGGAAATGTGGCTGTACAGTAAACTTCTTCATACCTACTACAATTGTAGGGAAACGTAATCACATACACTGTCAAAACGTTTTTAGGTTGGATTTTTTTGAACATTGTAACTTGTATAAGTATTAATTTCCTTCAAAATAAACCGCCCCCAAACTTTTAAACAAACGCGTATTCCCACTTGTCAAATCCACCAAGGTGCTATGTGTTGCAATGCCCATTCAAGGCTCAGTCAGACTGTTTTGCTTGATGCTTAATTTACCATGTAGTGTGTCTGAGAGGTAAAGTGGTTATCATATGGAACAGTACGTCCCTCTGAGGACAGAACAGACAGGGGAGAGAATTACATCGGCAGCCGGAGTCCATCACTAGTGATTATAGTATCACGGCTTTGACGCCCTGTGTCGTAACTCCATTAAAGGTCCTTTGTGTGCTGTCATCTTTACAAACCAACTCCTCACTGAGAGAGAAAGAGATGGATTGTCTGAACAGCTGTGACAAATACAAGATTGTCCAAATGAATGGAACACATTAAACAGAAGCTGTTCTAGCGAGCAACATTTATGCTGCCTTCTAAGATAACTTGTTTTAGCCAAATTATACAAAGGCAACATTATAACTAAAAAGGCTATAGTATCAAGTCAATTCAAATCACTGATAAAATTAGCCAGTATTTGAATGTGTTTTTAGGCATGTTAAAGCAGCATCGAACTCTACTGGAATCAGTAGTGAGTCAGGAGGAGTCTTGAGGGTCTTTCAGTTAAGATATCCGTAAGATGACAGCTGTCTATGAATTCAGTGAGACAACAAGCTTGCTAGGTTTTAAAATAGAGTCCCAGTTTCAAAAATATAAAAGGAATGTAACACAAATTGATGGATGACGCAAAGTCTTGAAATGTGCAACTGTTCCTTTTAGTTGCTTTTATTGGGTTTAATGTCAACTAGTTATTGTGTGCATGCATAGTACGCTACTGTTTAAATATATTTTAATGTTTTTGAATAAAGCTCAAATTAGTGCAATTCGCGTCCGGTGTGAACGCAGCTAAAGGGAAACACACTGACGTCACTTACGGGGCACGAGGCTACATTGTGCATTTGTCATGAACCGTCGAACCGTGCAACGCATGCATGCACCGAACCGAGACAAGAGAACCGAACTGTTCGTTTTTTTTCATGAACCGTGCCATCCCTAATTTTAAGAGGTTTTAAAATGTAAGTTTTCAGCATACTGATGAGTAGAAACTTTTGAATGATTAGACACACTAGATCATGGTGTGACTCAGTGTCCTGTTTCTCCTTTTGTTCCTCACAAGTTTCAGAAGACATATTTCCACTCTGTTTCACTTGTTTATTTTTATTTATCCTGAGGAAATTTAGTCTCCATAGTATTGAAAGAACAACAGCACCAAAATGCAGCACAGACACATTTGAGCTGAGTAAAGGAGTGGTTAGTGTTATTGACAGTTTCGTGTCTGAAGACCACTTCCGAAGTTCTAAAGACGGCATGCTCAGCAGAAGGGAGTTTCACTTGTTCTCACTCCCTCATTTTTTTCTTGTTGCATACTCGCTCTCATCGTCAAGAAGCCCACATCAAAGCAACGGTTTAGTGCTGGTTGGCAGGTGTAGGGTTTTTATGACAGCATAATGGTTTTCTGTGAAAAAACCCCTTTAGGTGGTCTTGATTTGTGCGCTCATAAAACAGTGGGGTGTACCTTTGAGGCTTCACTTTTTGTTAAATTTAATCTTAAGAGGGCTAATGCATTACTTTTGACGTAAACTCTGGATTTTATGCTGTCTGATTTTTGCACTAAATGCAAATCTTCAGTTATTCATCAACTTTTAACATCTGGGGTTTTTTTTAAGTGCACACCCAAATGGTTTGTGTCTTCAAAAATGATTTTAATTTCTGGTTAATATTGAACAATATTAACGGTTTCTACACTGAGTACCAGCTTCTGTTTTTAGTTGCTGGCAACTCTCCATTTGGTTAGATGGTCTCCAGAATTGTTTTATTTTACAGGCTTATAATGTATATAATAATGAAAAAAAGGTTTTGTTTAATAGATATACTATAGATTTAGATTGTTGTTACTCATGATTGCAAGGGGCAATATGAGAAACAGAAACTCTTAAAACAAACCACAAAAACAGTTTAAAAACGTACAAGAGAAGAGGAAGTTGTAGTTCTCTCTTTTTAACCTTAGCTCATACCCCGAGTCCCATGTTGCTTTCCTTTGGTGACTGCGGCTCAAAGAGTTTTCCCGTTTGAGACCTCATTCATCCCTGCTCTGAGACACCGTCCTAATCTCTTATTGACCTACAAATTCATTGTCCCAAGCGGAATGTCAAGTACAATGCTGTCACCCGTCCCGAGTCAATCCTGAGCGCCACAGATGTGTATCAAGGCCTTTGAAGGGAAACGGAAGCAGGGTTGTGTATTTTTATTCATGCCACTTGTACAATGTGGTAATCCACTACAGACTGGCGTTTGACTAACATACATGTATCTCATTTCATCTGAGACATCTTCCTGGAGTCAGGAGTCTCCATAAGGCCACATTCCTCTAATTCCATGGGGAACCCCCGGTCTGTATTCCTCAGTTATTGCTCATGCTTGTGTAATTTTAGACTGAACTTATGTTTCCTGTGGCCTTGTGCTCTGCCTGGTTTATTTAAGGCCCTCGAGGGTCTAACCCAGGGCCAAGTCACTAGCCTTGAAAGAGTCCCTAGAAATACCTCCTAGTGGTGTGGCATTAGGACTGGATTTACTCTCTCTTTAATTATGAGGGGCTGTACGGACTCTGTTTACTGCAAAGGCTCAGAGAGGAACTAATCCATCATCCTGTTTGTCAACTCCAGCGGGAGTCTCAAACAGCCTGATATGTATGTAGAAAGAGCTTTCTGAGAATAAAGTCCTGAGTGTGTGAACGCCAGGCAATGAGGGTAAAGCCTTCTGTCACAGGTAGAAATACTGCATTGGCTCTCAGAGGATTACAAAATATTCCTCTTGTAGCGGTTCAGCCGTAGGAAAGAAATGCAGTTTCCTTCTAATGCTTACTGTGCTCTTAAAAAAAAATAATTCACCTGAAAATGCCAATTTTCACAATTTTTAAAAATGATTATTATATTGTATTATTATATTATGGAGTAAGCAACTATTGGTATAGATTTTCAAAATAATGGATTTATAGATTTTTTTGGGGGGTCAACTGTCTATTTAATTACATTTTCCACCTATATATATATATATTTTTTTTTTTTAAAGTAATGTTTTTCTTGCATTTTTGAGTTAATTACCCCTTTAATTACACTTTTCACAGTTTTTACAAAATATTATATTACATTACATTAAACCTCTTTAAAACGTATATTATACTGATCATAGTTCTATTTATTTTTATAATAATATTCTTGCCTTGCTTTTTTTTTTGTATAAAAAAGTGCCATATTTTTCTTTCCTTTAACATGTCAACTCTAAGTGATTTTTAGTTCCGTTTTGTGACCCCAGTGAAGTAGAAATTACAGCCTTCACCTTTAACCAGGCTCAAGTCTTCTAATTTAATATTTACTTGATTACTTATCAGCCCAGCGTTAACCCAGCCTGTCACTCAGATGGTTATTGTTCATTCCGGATTGAGGTCAGGGCCCAGCAGTGGATATGAGATTTTCCAGCTTGTGAGGAAAAAAATATGATAGCCATTATAGAACCATTTGAACAGAATTATTAATGACCCAGTAGGATTGAGGCAAATATGAAAAGCGAGCTGCCGGACAGTGCTCTGGGATTCGGGTGCTTCATCATATTTCATACTAACGACTTGGGCTTTGAACGGCTGCTCAAATTACATCCTGATAGAGTGATCAGGCAGAAAGCCAGACCGACATGATGTGCAATACGTCAGCGCTGAAGAATGGAGAGTGTGTGTGTGTGTGTATGTGAGCTTTACTTGCTCAGCTTTAAGCATCAAGGGAATTAATGCTCTGATAGGAGAAATTAAGGCAGTCAATTGAGATGTAATTGTTGCTAATGGAAGGTGGTTTTTCAAAACCTTTCAAGCCAGCTTTCGGTACAAACACTAAAAGAGGATGTGAAGAGCCGTGGGGCTTTTGAGCCGCAGGTGTGGAGTACAGTAACACTAGCCTGATTACTAATGTACCAACAAAAACACACTGCATTTGCATTTCCACAAACAAATCACTGGTGCTGGCAAAGCAAAATAAAAAAATACTTTTAAAGTTTTAGGTTAGACTTTGACTCTGAATTAATAAAATGCTGCAACATAATGCATATGCAACTATTATGATGTGACTATTTACACACTTGATTTTTTTGGTGAGCTGTCCCTTTAATTACACAGTTCTATGATTAAATGAAAAGCTGCAACATATTTGAAAAATATTCTGTCTGTGATAGGTTTTAGATTTTGCTTTTAAGTATATTAAGTACATGCGATGCTGCTTTACAAACACTGTAATAAAGCCGTGTTCATTTTTTCAGAATTACTGGAATTATAAAATGGCAACTCCAAGATTATACTTAAAGCTGTTCACATCCTTGAACACAGAAATGAGTTGTTTCTATGACAATGAGGAAGTTCAGCTTTATTGTTGATGACAGCTAAACATTTCAGCACTATAAATGATTCATAAAAAGATGAGAACAAACTGCTGTAATAAATTGACTTAACAAGACCGTTTTAAAATTGGTGTTTTTTTTTTACATTAGGTTACAACGGTCAAGTGAGAGAAGAAACTGCTTTTTATAAATTCAGAGTTTCAAACTTGTAATTATAACATGAATGGTTTTTACAAGTCGGAAAGTGTAATTATGGTAATTCTGACATGATGAGGAAGCAGCAGAAGCTCCCACTAGAACGCAATTACAGATCGCATGCATATTTATTAATTACTCTCATGACAGGGAAATAAAATTAAACATGCCTTAAGGATGAGAAGAAATGCCTTTATTCATTTTTAAAACTCTTTTATCAATATTTCATATTTAAATTAATATTTTAACAAGTGCGCCAGGTTGTACAAACTCCTAATTAAACCGAAGGTCTCCAGACAGGCTTTATGTAGCTAATAGTACCAGTCTGGATAAACATGCATTTACAATCTGTAGCACTAAAGAGAGGCAGAGACGGTTAGTGCAGAAATATATGCTTTCTGCTAGATAATCGACTGCTTTCAAATCTCTGGCATAGAACACGGCCAACTGAGCACCTAAAAGTGTCGAACATGTCTGCAGATACAGCTTCACAGCTTGCTAATGTATTCTCCTGCTCAGACTGAGCTCTGTAGGGCAGGCAGATGCTTTAATTGGTACATTCTTATTCTGTTTGCAGACATCTCAGCTGAATCGCTCCGTATTGCAGATTCAGACCTGTTTTGATTCGTCTGTGTTAAGACAGATTTGCTTTTAAAGATTTACAGTACTGCTTTTAAACAGACACTTCATTAAAAGTAGAATTATGAGCCCCATAAAAGAAAATTACACTAGGGCTGTCAATCAAATAAAACAATTAATTAATTACACAGGATGCTGGTTGCAGTGAAGACAGTCCACCCAAAAATAAAAACCGAATAACAAAATTCTATATATCTATATTAATCACATCCACAGTAAAGGTTTTGGTTTATGTAATATATGAGTCTGTACCATGTATATTTATTATACATATTTATTTATTTTATGTATTTATTTTATATATATATATATATATATATATATATATATATAAAAATATGGTAGCTGTATCTATTAAATATATATATTATGAAAAAAGATGCTTCAAAATAGTATGTCAGGGCTGTACATTAACTTTTTTCGCACATAGCTCTGGTGCTACAGAGGTTGAACATTTTGTTGCACAGGCCAAACAGTTGTAGCACAAGTTAGGGCAAAATGGGCAAATATGGAAATCTTTGTTATAATTTTATATTTGTAAAAAAAAAAAAAAAAAAAAATATATATATATATATATATATACATATATATATATATATATAAATATATATTAGGGCCGGGACATTAACGTGTTAATTTAGATTAATTAATTACACAAAAATAATGCGTTACATTTTTTTTAACGCATTCTAATTTCTCACTGGATGAGTTTCGGCGGACCGATTATACTGGAGCACCAACTAGTGTTTCTAATGTTCTAAATGTACTTGAAAGTAGGATTACGCCGATATGTTTGCGCGTTTTGTCAGTAAAGCCGGTCATTGTGAAATCATGCACGGCACAATATTGGTCTGTTGGACTTGGTTGAACAAAAATAAACAATATTTTGTTGCTTAAGCTTATGTAATCAGTCATTATTCAATGGTATAATAAAAATCCATATGAAAAATTACTTCTCACTGTTCTCAGGTCAAATATTTATATGCAATTAATTTCGATTCATTAATTACACAGCCTCCAATTAATTAGATAAATTTTTTTAATTGAGTCCCGGCCCTTATATTAATACTTTTAAACAATCTTTCTATTAAAAAATCCTGGGGAAAAACAAGTTTGCACAAAATATTAAACAGCATTAGTGATCTATTTAACAAAGGATTCTGAAAACAGCCAAAACTAAAAATCCACAAAATATTAAGCAGCACAATGTTTTTTTAACATTGGTAAAAGAATGCTTTTTGAGCATACAAATCAGCATATTAGAGTGATGTGCGTGTAAAACTGAACTAATAGCTGGTGAAAAATCAGCTAATATTGTATTTTAGAATATTTAAATAAATATTTACCGCTCATTTGAATTGTAATAACATTTCACAATATTACTTCTTGACTGTGTTTTTTATCTAATAAGACACTCTGGGACTCTGAGACTTCTTTTAAAAACCATTAAAGCCATAAACCTGTGAATGGTAGTACATTTGCATTTAGTTATTTAGCAGACCCTTTTATCCGAAGTGACCTACAAATGAGGACAATGGAAGCAATCGAAATCAACAAAAGAGCAATGATGCGCAGGCACTATAACAAGTCTCAGTTAGCTTAACATAGTGCCCATAGCAAGGATTTTTTCTTTATTATATATTAAATAAAAAGAAAACCGTTAGATAGAAAAAAAGTTGAGACTAGACGTTAATCTTATTTAAAGGGCCATACCTTTCAAATGCAATATTCTTTGTGTCCAGATACGTGTTGACAATGGGTGTCGTCAGCCTCTTGGCTACTTCCTGTTCGGCGGGCTGCATGGAGTTCATTGTGACATCCTCCATCTCGCGGGAGAGATCGAAGCGCTCAGTGTCCACCACCTCGTCCTCGTGATTAACCTCCATCAGTTCAGTGCAGTTGTCTGTGAGAGGTGCACATGATACCGATCAACCACAAATAATCATCCAATCGTCTCTTCACTCATCCTCAAATGAAGTACATTAGCAAACATACAAATGTGAATTTCCTTTACGCATTCACAGCACGCTTGCTCGGACCTCACCACCAAATTCATTCAGATTAACTAGTCGGTTGACTAGCTTGTTTTTTGAAAACAGAGAAAATAACCTTCTCCTCTAAAGATATAGCTTCTTCTTCCTCTGATCCAGGTCATGTTTTCAAAGCCCAGCAGGGTGGTGTCCACCCTCAGACAGGCCCCACTTTTCCAGATTCTGCACACGTCGCTGGGACACACACGCGAGACGAGAGGAACTGGATCCAGAGCAAAAACAGCAGATGAGGATCATCCCACGGCCTAATAAAGCCATTAGGACTCACATACAGAAAAGTGAGGTGGAGGAAAAAAAACAAAATAAAAACCACTTACTCCAGCTAGTGAACTCCCACTTCATCTCCATGTAGAAATCAGAAGACTAGGACAAAAAGAGGTTCATTACACTCTAGGCGCTTTCACATGACTCACATCACTTCTCAACAGAAGTGCAGGCGCCGTTTTGGATTCCTAATAAAACGTGTTGCAAATAGCACCAAAAGGCAAACTGTTAGGTATTAAGAAAGCACATGCTGTAAATAGTGAATAGCGAAAGTAAAACTACAAGGTAACATATTTGTCCTCAGGACAGAAAACACTGACATGTGACAAATGAAAAAGTTATTCTGATTGCTTAAAGAACAAAACACCTATTAATATAACAAAATGCCTTTGATGTTAACACAAGCATTTATAATGGCTGTGTACAGTAGCTAAATCACTACAAAAGCACACAATTTGGGGATAGAAGTTCTTTTAAAGAAATGAATACTTTCATTCAGCCAAGATGCATTAAAGGAACATGCCACTTTTTGAAAATAGGCAAATTTTCCAACTCCCCCAGGGTTAAACAGTCGAGTTTTACCGTTTTTGAATCCATTCTCCAGGTCTGGCGGAGCACTTTTAGCTGTAACTTAGGATAAATCATTGAATCTGTATCATCACGCTCAAAAATGACCAAAAAGCTTAACTCTTCTGTAGTTACATCATTTATTTAGGTGATGTAAAAGGAACAGTTGTGATTTTCTAGGCTGAAAAAACTAGGAACTATACCCTCATCCCAGCGTAATAATAATAGTTCCTAGTTATATCAGCCTAGAAAATGACTTTTCATTTCACGCCAGTCTTAGTAGACTCTAGGGGGGGTTGGAAACTGCCTCATTTTAAAAAAAAAGGTGGTGTGTTCCTTTAAACTGAATAAAAGTGTTATAAACTAATTTAGATTTTATTACAAAAGACTTTTATGCTGTTCTTTCAAACTTATTCTGAACAAAAACGCATCACGGTTTTTACAAAAACATTAAGCAGAATAACTGTATGCCAATTAGAAATCAGCATATTAGAATGATTTCTGAAGGATCTTATGACACTGAAGACTGCTGAAAATCACATCACAGTAATACATTATACTAACAAATTTATGTGACAGATTATAATAGGAAGCAGCTATTTTAAACTGTAATAATATTTTATAATATTACAGTCTTCATTGTAATTTTGATCAAATAAATGCAGCCTGGGTGAACATGAACAACTACTCTTAACTTACCCTACCCAGACTTTTATATATCATACAATACCAGCTCAAAATTCACCAAAATGATAGATAAAATCAAATGAGAGACGCACCTCTCGGATCTTGCACAGTAACTCTGGAACACCACCCAGTGCAGTGGAGGCTTTGAGATAATCTCGCCGCTGGAGCACCAGCTGCACCATCTCTGGATCTCCTGTGCTGACTGCTTCCTGCAGCACTGTACAGACACAACACACATACATCAGCCAAACCACAGGTATTAAACACTTTCACAGGCTGGGAAATTTACTGATGTGCAAGTGGTCATTATAGTTCTAATGGTATTCTTGTGGGGGCCAGTGCATTTACTTCAAAGACTGTCAATGGCGATACTGCAGGACTATCTAGTTTGTCAAAGACCGCCAAAGTCCTACTATGTTGGCTAATGTGCAATTCATAAGCTCAATTCTCACCGGTCCAGTTTTTATCGTTCTCTTTGGCAACATCTGCGCCGTGTTTGAGCAGCACTCTCACTGACTCCAGGTGTCCGAGTGAGACGGCCAGGTGCAGGGGCGTCCGTCCCCTGGGATCCACCTCTTCAATGTTACTCTGAAACACATACAGCTCATATCTCACTGCCAAAAATCATGAGCACTGCTGTTAAAAAACGAAAAATGAAAATATGGAAACTGTCATTAATCAAAACACTGGAAACTCTTCCTGCGAACCGGTCACAATGTCTGTCATACTGTATATGGCATGGACATTCAAATAAGATCATACTAGCGGGACTCAATCCTAAAACTTAAAAGGTAGCTCTATATTTACATGAATAAAGACACAAATTACAGTGAAAAATGATGCAACTGTTAAAAATTAAAAAGTAAAATATTCAATAATGTAATTTAAAAATAAATATTAAAAATGTTATTGTTGTAAATTGTTCTTTTTTTATTTGACCCTCTAACTCCAGCACTCTCTATTCTAATTCTATTCATAAAAAATAATGACTAACACTAGCCTTTCTAATCTTTTTGTATTCTATTTGTTTTACATTTATTTCACATGTTAACAAAAGCAAAATATAATATAATAAAAAAGACTATGCTATAGCACTTGCATATCATTGCTTTTTTGTTAATTTTGATTGCTTGCATTGTTCTACTTTGTAAATCTTAGGATCAAAGCATCTGATAAATAACTAAATGTAAATGCAAATAAATGTTATGAATGTGAGTGGAAAAATCTAGTTTCTATTACATTTTTTCTACTTGCAGCTGGATGTATTATTTATTATTAATTGAAGTACAATGCATTCATTTTTTTTTAATCAACATTTATTTATTTATTTTTTACTATCTATTTATTTCTCCCAAACAAAGCTGTGATCTACAGCCTGGTGCAGTAAAATGAAGCTATATTGATGTTAGGATGAGCTCTCCAGTGCAAGGACATAAAGCAGAGCTGTGGTTAACAAGTGGATGGCAAGCTGATGAAGCATTTTTCATTGAGATCTACTAATATACCAATTCCAGTTTCTTCAGATTATTAAATATATGTCATGAAATCCACTGGAGGCAGAAATCTAACAGCAGTCAAACGATTCAGATGCAACACCACCAGTCTAAAATTACATACATCAACATTTACGGTATCCACACACACACACACACACATACCGTCTGGATCTCTTTTTCCAGCTTCCTGTAGTCATTCTCCCACACTAGGACATGCAGTGGAAACCTGAGGCTGAAATCCTCGACGCTGGCAGCGGTGGCGGATAACATTCTGCCTCGATCAAACTCTCCGTGTCTCCGAAACCAAGAGCCAGCCTGCGAGCGAGCTACTGTCACGAACCATCAAAGCCCTTCATGCGTTTAATTAACTGTTAATAAATATACAGTTACTCTGCCTATTAAACAGGCGGATTTTAGTGAAGGGGACGCCGAAAACGCAACCAACTTTTTTCAAAATAAACTTTTGAAAAACAAGGAAGTGGAAGGTTGAAACTTTTTAGGTGGGGGTGTATCCAGTCGTTTCACAAATCTTTCCTCCGCACCCTGTTGCATTTACTTGCATTTATAAATAATGTTTTCAATAATATGATGTATGGGAGCCCAATTTGCTATATATGAATAACGGGAAAAAGCAATAATTGTCCAAATATTTTTTTTTCATTGAAATGGGTGAGCCCAAAACCAGACTAAACCATTTCATAAAAAGAAGGGGTCGACGTGCTATGAAATATGACTAAATTGTCTACTAAAAAAACAAAGATATTCGTAAATAGATGTTGTTGTTTTTTATCTAGGCATTAAACGAAAATGTTTTCAGATAAAACATCAATACAGGATTGTAATAAATAATTCTCTTGCCTGTGGGTAGGCGCGACGCATCTGTGTTTTAAAAGATCTTTAGCTCATCTGGAGCGGATGGTGGTGAATCTTCCGCGCATGCGCAGAAACGAATGCAGCATGTTCTAAAGATCGCATCCTACATGCCTTCCGACTGTTTGGTGGTTATAATAACGACGTTCCAAACATAAATAGGACTAACAGTTAAAGAAATGCACATTTAAGACGATGCATCGCGATATAAAGTTCTCACGGCATGTAAATAGATAAATAAATTGATCAAATGTCTGACGCGTTGCAGTGACGCGTTTATCCACTGTGTGTCAGGCAGCGCTAGAAAGCTGACAAATGTGTGTCTGGGAGGGCAGATGGCACTCTTCTGCGATCTGATGGGTTGCTGGCAAGCATTTCCGTAGTGTAGTTTTTAATGCATCATGACAGAGGCTCCGCTGGCTGAATCGCCTGTCCTAATTTCAAGCGAGACGAGCTTAAGCCAGGCATACATTATTTCACAGGCAGTGCAGATGCATGCACACATTTAACTCCCCCGTGTGCGCGTCGTCCTCCTCGGGAATGAGATCCGCTTTCAACGATAAAACACTTTTAAACGGATTCGTTCATCATGTCAAAGCGGTGCATGCTTTAAATGTATCCGTGGACGCTTCCTAGTCGATAATACATGGTAATACCAACCTTCCCGGAGACAAGGATGTCGAAACGGCTGCGAAATAGCGAAGTTTGTGCGGACTGCAGCAGTTCGGGTGAGTAACGTTATATTTCGGAATTTTAATAAAATACCTAACTTGCACCAGAGAGGATTACTGAATTAAGGGACCGAATGATAACTCTTAACTTTACAAATGCATGATTCAGATTTGGACGTTAACCTCATTTCTGCTTTGGATATTTGAATGGATAATAAATGCAAGCGGTTTGGAGTGCAGTGATGTATTGCCACTGGCTACGTCTCAAAACCTAGTATGCTGTCTACCTAGACAGCGCTTTATGCATCAGAAACCGAGCCACTGCATTGACTCTACGGGTGTTTTCAGCTTTAAATGATGCTGTGAAGAGTTATGACCAGTCATAGCATGTTCTACTTAATTTTGGAGGAAAACATCTACAATATCTAGTTTCTAGGTGACACTTTATCTTAATGGTGTTTTATCTGAGAGTGGCCCTAACCAACACATGCACTGCCCTGACTTCTCAGAGGCTGGAGAAGGAAATAAAACATCACATAATATTGTTGCCCTCATTACTTGATGAATAACTATATCAGAGTTATGACCTCCAAAGACTATAAATAAGCCGAAACTCACATTTATTTAGTTGTAGACATTCGTAGAGATCAATATCATTTTTATTAATTTATAAAAAGTACTGTATTTAAAGATAAACCTATTTTGGTGCCTGAACTACGAAGCACTGTTGACTTTTTGTTTTGTTTATGTTATGTTCTTATTGATTCCCCTTGATTAGTTATGCCTCACCAGCTGGCTTGGGCTGTGTCAGTATCATTGGGCAGTTGTTGTTAGGGTGAATATTTTTAGTCATTCAGCAGTGGGTTTTATTTTAGCCGCTGCAGCACTTGATGGGGAAGGGAGCAGCACTTGGCTTGAAGAGAAAGAAAAGGAGAGGGGAGGGAGAATGATGATTGTGCCAGGTGCTTGATTCTGGCCCTTGGCCTCTTTGCAGCTGTTGTTTGATACTTCCTGTGCTTGAAGGGAAGTGACTTTTGCTTCTAGGCTGCTTTCTGCTTATCAGTGGATCAGTTTTTAATTTAGATGGCTCATGTTTCTGTCAGACTGAGGCAACCGTGGTATCATGTGTTCCTCAGACAGGCTGTGAAACCCTAATTGGTCGTTAACTTCTTAAGTGTGGGCATCTTCAATAGCCTGCACACCTGACGCAGTAAAATGATGCGTTTTAGTCTAGATTTATCTCTCTGATTTACCTCACTTAGATATCATATTTGTAGTCCTCTGAGGTCAAAATAGACTCAATAATGACCTGCCCAACTCAATCCTAGTCTTAAGCCATCTTCAAGAGTCGACTAAAAACACGTCTCTTACTCTAGAACTCTTTATTCTAATTCTATTCTTAAAAAAACTGACTTTTAGACTTAATACCAGCTTCTCTACACTAGTTTGTTTCTTATTATACAATTAGCAAAAAAAGTTAAAAATAAAAAAGCGTCTGCTAAATGACTAAATGTAAGAGAATAATATTTTTTATATATATATATTATGTTTTATTAACATTTGTTCTTTAATATTTTAGATTCTGAGGGGACTTCATGGTATGTTGACCTGAATGACCCAACATTTATTTCAATCCAAAATAATAGAAATAATACATTTTTATAATAATACATTAAGTTATAAACGGAGCAATAGAGAACGTAAAATGTAGAGATGCAGTATATTTAAAAATGTAATGCATTGCATAATATTTTTTTACCTATGTTATGTATTCCCTAGTTGCTAAGAATATTTTCGGACGTAATCACTTACTTTTTGGGAGGTTTTGCATTTTGATGTTCAGACATGATCAAAATTTTTATTTCATTTGCATTAATTTCCTGTGCCAGTTTTGTTTTTATCGCAAAGATCACAGGTTTCACCATGTTTTAATACCATTTAGCCTTTTCGGAAAAATCTAGTTTTTTTTTTTTTTGTGTGTGTGGGTGTTTATATAGCAAATGCATCAACAAAAAACATAACATACATTTTAAATACATCTTTTTCACATCAAGTAAGCGTCTCATAACATTTAATTAGAAAAAGCATTCGTCTGTGATCAGTGGGAAAATAAAATCCTCCAAACGCTCTGTTCTTGGGGGATTCTGACACACTAAAGCGCTGACTCACATCGGTGTTTCTGGAGGAAGTGAAATCACAAGTTGGCCAGAATCTGCCCTTAGAAAAGTTGAGGGGGTGCGATGCAGAAAATATGAACACACCTCTGGCTGCTCAGACACATTAGTCATAGGTCCAGTGTGGTTGGCCCCACATTCACTGATTTGGCATCATGACTCAGTGAGGGAGTGAGACTATGACATATTCTATTAAAAACTGGCTTGGTATGGGACACCCATGAAGGACGAGTGCCAGTGACAAGTGTTAATGTATGAGCAGTGATTCTGTCTCTGGGTCGTGGAGTTTGTCTGGTGTAGTAGTGGTGGATCTCTTTGACCAGTCAAGGGTTTGGGCCAACTGGCAGGTTGTGACGTAAAAGCTAAACGCAATTCTCTTATTATAGAAAACTGATGAAAAACTTCAAGTGATGATGACGCTGCTGTATTTAGCCTCATGTTGGTTGCATGTGTTAGGCTTCTGCTGGCGTTTATATGCATTTGCATTTCATGCTAGTTTAGTTGGACATATGCAGTTCATTGTAATTTCGTGCGCTCTTCAGTACTGAGTAGATGAGATTTATTTTTGTTATGTTATTATGTCGGGTTTCAACTTGATGTAAAATCTGAAGTGGAACCATCTTAGTAGACGTATCTAATATCGATTAAGGTAGTGAAAGTAAAGCTGTGCAGTGTTTCCCAGTCACCCGCTCGTACCCTGGAAGTAAAGCTCAGCTGCTTAGCATTTGTTGTGGTTTGAGGCATTTATATGTAAGAGGAAGTTAGTGTGTGTACAGCCATACATGAAACCCGTGCTACTGTGACCTTATAAGGAAGAACTCAGCACCGCATTTTGTTTTCGTCATATTACATCACACGCATAGTGATGCGAAGTATTTTTTCTAGGAAAATTTGTTACATTTGATGCCCATCTCTGCTGCTAGTAATGGTTAATCAGACTATCATAGTGGAACATAAATAAATTAACACTTTACATAAATAAGTGCATTTTAGAGTAAGCGTGTTAAGTTATTTTAGTGTTTTTTTTAATTTTTTTTAATTTTTAATTTTTTTTATTTTAACATTTTATTAATTTTGTTGTGTGGTTAATGTCCTTTTCAGTTAGATTTTTTTTTATGTCTACATATTGTTAATTTTTTTTTCAGTTTACATAAAATAAATAAAACATTAACAGACGTGTTTCGTTGGCAAATAACTGAAGTAAAAAAAATAAAAAATATAAAAAATATATATATATATAAAATGTTTAAAGTAAAGTTAAAATAAAATTCAAATGTTTAATATTTGGTTTATTTGATTTTAGGTAACAATGTTTTTTTTATAAAACATGCTTTCTTAGTTCACATTTGTGATGGTTCATTTGTGCATGTTAACTTTATTAAAAATGTAATTTCAAAATATAAGCAATTACAGAAATATGATGTGTGGAGATCCGATCACATTTCATATTGATTTGAATGTGCTCTGTTTGATTTTGGTTTTGCATTAGACAAATTTTGCATTTAAGTTTTCTTCAGTGCATTCTTATAACAAGAATCTTCCTTGCATCAGTATTGTGTTTCTGTGTTCATTCTCATGCACCAGACAAAACGCTCCATTAGTGTTAATTTGTATCGATCGCCCCTGAGACACGCCGTTGTTTACTTCCTGTTAATCTGTTGATTTTCTTGCAATCCCTTAGATCCTCGCTGGGCGTCTGTGAACAGAGGAGTTCTGATATGTGACGATTGCTGTGGTGTTCACCGCAGTCTGGGTCGCCACAACTCACAAGTGCGGCATTTGTCAAACACACCCTGGCCGCCCACCCAGCTACAGGTGAGCTGAACTCTCAGACAAGCAGACTTTTATTATGCCACCTCGCTGCATCTGCTACAAACACCATTATCATGCACATCACGTCAGTAAAGCCGGCTCTGCTTTCAGATGGAGCAGCATGTACTACACAGAACCACAGTTCACTAACAAGCTACGCAAATTCACGTTCATTATCGCAGGTGACATATCACCTAACCACAGAACCGGCTTTACTGAAGAGATGTGCATGATAATGGCATTCAATTATTTGCACAGGCCTAGTAATTAAGGATGCACCGATATTGGCACTGGCCGGTAATGCTCACTTGTACTCATACTCATTAAAACACCCTGATACCAAATGCAGTTTTCACATAACATGTAAACAGTGCCGTAACCAGACTTAGAAACGCACACAACAGAAAACAGAGAGCAGAATGTAACAGAAGTATACAGATCAGAAGGTATTTATATGCCAGTCTTGGTTTAATCAAATGGTAATTCAAATGATAAATCGATTATCCGTTTTGCTATTGATTAGTTTCTGCCAAGTATCACACATTAAAACTTTTAATATTGAAATAAAATGTGAGCAGAAATGCAGATAGAATGAACTTTCAAATACACCAGAAATCAAAATTGTCATCATCTGCCATCATTGTTTAGATGTAAATAAAGGCCTAAAGTAAATCTCTAAAGCAATCCTATCTCTGCACAAGGCTTCTGTTTACATGACTTTCTTCACCGTGGTATCTTACGCTACTGAACTTAAATAGATGGAAATAAACCTGTCGTTTATAATATCTGTTTGTGTCTAATCAAAGACAACATGAGAGAGACAGAGAGATTAAATGACAGCATTTTCGTTTTTGTGTGAACAAATATTATGCAGTTTATTTAAGCTTTTTTTTTTTTTTAAATCAATATGTTTGCAAATTTATTTGATTCGTTTTTAAAACATCCATAGAAATACCTAATAGCCATTATTTTGTCTGCCTCTTATTTTAATTAGGACATTAAAAAACAGTCATTATTGTGTGCTTTTATAGCTTGCAGCTTCGTCTGTCTTCAGTTTCCATTCTTTTGATGTAAAAGACTGATAGCTATAATCCGTTAACGTCTCATTTTCATGTGTCATTGTGTATTACATTTTCCCACACTCTTATGTACCGATCTGGGTTGTTCAATCCATCAGTAGAGTCCTTTGAATGGTTATAAAAAATGGTTTATTAGTGTGTGACCTCACTGGAGGGCCCTCCAACAGAGAGTGTGACTCACAAAGCATATTTAAAGGAGCATGTTGCCGTAATTAATATTTGTCTTGTGATGTATGCCCTCAGTTTCCCTTCTCATTCACAGATGGTTCAGACGTTATACAACAATGGTGCTAATGCAATATGGGAGCACACTCTGCTGGACCCGTCATCCGTCACAAGCGGCAAACGCAAACCCAATCCTCAGGATAAAGTGCAGTGAGTAACAAAAAAACATTATAGAAAGGGGTTTGTTTGGTATTAACTTTCATTTTAAAATGCAATAAAACGCATATTTTAAGTGATAATGATATTTCATGATGTTACAGTATTCATTGTAATTTTAATTGAATTAGTGGTAAACATAAGAGAGTCTTTTCAAAACCATTAGAAATGAACAACCCAAACTTTTGAAGGGTCATGTTTGCAAAAAGCGTCTGAAATATCCCTCAACTGTTGACTGGCTCTAATAACTCCATTATTTCTCTCACCCAAAAAGCCCTAACAAAACAGAGTTTATAAAATCAAAGTATCAAATGCTGGCTTTCGTGCATCGTTTACCGTGTCGAGACGACGACAGCACAGCAGCCACTGATCTAAGCAAGGTAAGGAAAGAGCTACCTGTTTTACGGGTGATATTCTTTAGTTCTTTCAGATATTTGATGCATTCATTATGGTGCATAATATCAGACTTGTTGAAATGTCTCTGTTGATGTTTCTTGGATTTGATTCTTTAGCAACTTCACTCCAGCGTTAGAACCGGCAATCTTGAGACTTGTTTGCGGTTACTGTCACTTGGGGCTCAAGCCAACTACTTCCACCCGGTAAAAACCTCTGATCTCACCTTAATGTTATTATATGCAGTTACATTAAAAATGCTTTCTAAACACACTGCTCAGTTTTAATGGTTCGGCACTGCTTTGAACAGGAGAAAGGGAACACCCCGCTGCACATAGCAGCTAAAGCAGGCCAAGTGTGCCAGGCTGAGCTTCTCTGTGTTTATGGGGCAGACCCTGGCGCTCCGGACTCCAGCGGCAAAACGCCCATCCACTACGCAAGGTAATCAATAACTAATGCATTAATGTGCTAAAGACAAAATTTGCATTTATGGATTACTTCATATAATGTCAATGTGGTGATTAAAAAGAATACTTCACTGACAAATATCCAGATTAAAGGGATAGTTCACCCAAAAATAAAACAACTCATTACTTACTCACCTTCACGTCATTCCAAGCATGTATTTCTTCCTTTCATCTGTGGAAAATATATTTTGAAGACTGTTTGTAACCAAACAGGTGACTTCAACTGTATGGAAAAAAAATTATAATAAGTTACAATATATCAACATTCTTAATTTTATTCCCGGAATAAAAGGGTTAGTAAAGTATGACAGAACTATTTTCATGTGGACTATTAGGTAATAGATATAACTATTATTTATATACTAGAACAAAATTAGTATTAGTATTTTTAATTATCTTTTTATTTATTTATGATTCATTTATATTTTGTCATTTTTATTAGTTTATCTTTAGTTCTTCAACTGGTACTTGCCAATAGAATTTTTTTAATAGTGGTGTCAAATGGTTAATTGTGATTAATCGGACCCAAAATAAAAAGGTTTTTTTATGTATATAAATCTACACTCAAACAGTGTGTATGTGTCTATATATATATATATATATATATAAATATATAAATATCTCTCTCTCTCTCTCTCTCTCTCTCTCTCGCTCTCTCTCTCTCTCTCTCTCTCGCGC